>LGRX02006639.1:0-24741 GCA_001247695.2 Cymbomonas tetramitiformis
GAACGGGAATTTTGAAATTTCCCCCCATACGGGCCTATTTCACAATCAACTAGTCGGGGCTGAATATTTGCTCAACTAGTCTTAGCAATTTTTTTTCTCTAGTCAAGATAGACGCCAATTTTACGCCATAGCACGCCGCATTACGCCAAAATTACCCCTCAAACTACCCCTATTTGTCATCTCGGATATTGCATGCATCTCCACCTTGTAAGTGCGGTATGTTATGGTCATTGACCCTTGAGAACATCCATATGGACATACACAACATATCTATGCATGGTTTGCATCGCTTCCGGCATGCATAATGGATGCAAGGTATAGTGTATTGAGCACAATCACAAAATATTAAAGCCGCTTCACGCATACCTAACCAATAAGTCTATCAAGTCCCATCTACACATCGTCGTAATGATGTTCCAATCAACAACCAACTTGTTACAAGTAGCTTACACTCGGCACCTCCGGAGTGGGCACATTAGTGCAGCTCAAGTTTATGTAGACTGAAAAATCATTATGAATATCTTATCAGGGTAGATTATTTCACCATAAGTTTATCATTATGACTATCTTACACAACCGTACTCGTTAACCCCTATGGAGCGGTTTGTACCGTATACGAACACTTTGACCGCTCAGATCGTAGTACATTCACATACAGCTCGAATTGACAACACTCGGTGCAATCGCACATCCAAGCTTCGCACGCCCACCGCGATAGGTATCATTAATGCTCAAGAATGGATTTTGCACATATACCTATTATATATACCTTACGCACGGGGCATTTCGTTATGAGCGAATCCCCAAAGTTGCTCGAGTCATGGGATGTAATATGTGTAAAATCTATCCTAAAGTGTGAGAAATCGCGGTGTTGGTGGCATACATCGACATGGGTATGCCGGTTCAATGGTTTGTATCATATCACATCACCTTACTCTTCATACGGGCCATATATACGTTCCCGATATTCGTTTATTGCTAAAAACACTCCATTTACGCCTTAAGTATGGAAAACATTGTAAAACTAATGTTTTTTTCTTGTTTTTGGTGTTTTTTTTCGCATACTTGCTTGAATATTTCGATATATCGACGCGTTTGACCAAAAAGATCATTATGCTGGAAGTGACGCCCCGACTGTCATTCCTATAGTTAGGGTGTATGACTGTCACCGGTCCCGGAACCCTAGACCCCGAACATATAACGGGAAGACTGAGTATTCCGTTTATCTATTCTGATTATCTCACGCACCGAATATACAGTCAAGCTGATATATTCAGCAGGTTTGGTACCACGCACGCTTAATTTTACACTGCGACTTTGGCCAGGATTGGCTAAACACCGGCGCTTGAGATGGGGTGAGGGACCCGCGCTAGAGGGGTTTTCGGTGCGGGCGGTATGGCTCAGTTTCAGCAGCGCGGTTGATTGGACATGATTGGGTAGCACTGACGACAGCTTATTTTCCGTGAAGTATCGTTGGGCTGGGTTTTGTTGTTTCTGGTCTCCGGTACACCGTCCGACATTGATCAAATCCTTTCGTCCCACACGACCGCGTGGAAATTTGCTGTTTCCCTGATTATCCTCGACGACCCGCCGCAACTCGCTAGCCGTCGCCCACGCCGTTGGCCTCACCTTGCGTTTTCCACCTCACCCTGTCTCTGCAGTCATTTCGCTATGGGTACTACTACAAGATCTCACACCGCGGCCGCACGCCGCTCACTGGTTACAATTTTCGACGATGCCGCAGCTCGACATGCAACCACACCGGCTACTCCTACGGTTTTGGCTACGGTTTTGGCTGCGCCAGCTGCCCAGTCGGCAGGGGCATTGTTCCTCGACGCGGTCAAACGTCTAGCGAGGGAATCCTTCGACGAGCGCGCCGCCAAGCTCGTCATCAAAAAGGTGTACGACGACAAACATGGGCGTTTTGACGGTACGTGATAAGGGCTGAGCTATGCGAGCCCTGTTATAATATTCAATATTATCAATAATCACTGTGCAGTTGAACAGCATACACAAGTGAACAATATAGCGGGATGTGAGTGCAGTCTCTGAGTAATCAGCTCTGAAGCACAACGCTTCCTCACTTAAGTACCTACGTCTCCCATCATCTTAGATGGTACCGCCATTGGGTTGTGAACCCGAGACGTAGGTTGAACGACCAGCATGGTAATGACGACTAGTTCGTTCATGCTGCGCATATGTGTTCCGCACATGCTAGAAGCGAAAGATGGTTCTTGAAGAATAGACAAGATGTATCTTTGCTTTGTCATCTTCGAGTTCGGAGTACGAACTCTCGATGACAAGGTCATTCAAGTCTTCCCTTGAATAATGACAGATGATGTGACATATCATCTGGCGACCTGTACAGTCATCGTCGACTGTAATGACGACTGTCATAATAATGTATGACGCGACTCGACGTGTACAGTCGTGATCGATCGTACTGTCGACTGTCATATTAATATATGACACGACATGACATGACATGACATGACATGTCTGACAGGTATGACACGTATGACATGTATGACACACATGTCATCGGTCATGACCCTGACAGATCTCCCCTCTTAAAAGAGTTGTGACCTCACAATGGGCATACCTTTGTATATGTCTATGATGTCTTTGTTGTTGTTTCTTCTTTGCTGGTACCAGTCTTCTTAGATACACCGATTTGATGAGGCGTCCCTCATGGTGTTTTTAGGTTATTGGGGGGAACTGAGTCCACTTTAGTCCCTCACCTTACAGTTCTTAGGATGTAGCCCACCTTTCTGCAAATCGTATCGTATTTCAGAGTGACGTTTGAAGGTTCAATGAAGAGCGTTTTCGTGATACAGATTGACGCTGGATTACTGATTGATACATACGTTATCGTGTATGTACTAGACGATTCAAAGCATCCGAAGTGTACGTTACGGATTATTTTACGCTAGCCGTCATTGCTTTGCGCGAATGATGATCCCACGAATTAACAATTTCTCATTAATCGAACGATTCTCGGCCTGATATAGTGCACCCAACCCTTCCTCCCCTCCTTAAACTACTTTGGAGGATCACAGGCGGCAACGGGGAGCCCGTGTTTGTTTCCGGAGTTATTTCACCGGGGGCTTGTTTTAATGCAATGGAGTGGCCCTGCTTACGAGATATCGGAGGGTCTTTATAAGTCCACTTTAAATCCTCACCCGTCTGCCAAACTCCTGATATGGTCCAGTACGCACGCTTTGACGAACATCTATCGCGATGAGTGAGAATGAATTCGCCACGTACTAATGTGAGATTTATTTAGTTATGTGTGTCAAGCACAACTTAGGATCACAACTCCGTCTACCTCAGTCGATATCTCCGGTAGCTTCGGATGACTGGCCAAGAATCCGATGACAAACTACGGTTTTGGCAAAGGTAGCATTTAGCAGTTTTTATTTATCCACAGATATGATATCTCGCATGTGTGCGTATCTGTGCAAGGGTATGATTTTGAACAAGGCTCACTACACCTTTAGCAAGGAAGGATCAATTCCTGCTCCTGTCATATCAATTTGATGCAGGGTAAAAATGTTAGGGATATAACCCTGCAGTTCTCGGGATGCAGCCCATTGCACCGAAGGTGCATCGCAGTCTTTGGGATGCAGCCCTGATATATATGTGACCGATGGATGAAAACCTCTTGGGTACATGTTTCCACGGCCTGATTATTATTTGGTCGGCAATTAATTGGCAAAGTCATCGGCTATCAGCTTTTGACTCAGAAGCCACAATGTTATAGAAGCTGCGACCTATTGTAACAATATGCGGCAGTTATGCTTTCAGCATACGTAGACAATATGATTATGTGGAACTTATAATCTCACTTAAGTTGCATCGTGATAAATTTATCCAGGTGTCAACAAGTGTTCAGGATTTGATAAGGGGTTGACGCCCCACAAGGATGCACTTCATTTTTGTCGCAAGGTTATTTTATTTGTCGCACCGTGCGACAAAACTGCAATTATACCGTGCGACATAAATGAGCGTTGCGCTCATTTCTGTCGCACCTGCGACAAACATGAGCGCAACGCTCATTTCTGTCGTGAAAATTCGCAGAAATCCACAAAATTCACAGAAAATTTTCAGATGACCAAATTTGTATGGACAGGAATAGCAAGGATAACAAATTATGAAAAACAAATCGGACAAACGATTATTTTAATTGCATTCAGGGTGTCGTGTTGAACGGAGGAATTAATTCGCGAAAATTCCTTTCAAAAAAATCGCCACACAGAAAGAGAATCGGACCCCATCCCCACCCCATAATCGATGACGATGACGATGACACCCGAATGGTGTCATGGCATAATGATGAGGTCAAACACGCTCGAGAGTTTTCCAGTGTCGGCTTTTGCAGAATCGTGACCGTTTTTGCAAAATCTGTCCGTTTTTGCAGTGGTGAGTGTTCAAATGTCATTTGTTAAATATGCAATTTTAAGAATAACACGGAACGTTTCCCCCGCAGTGTGCCCCTGTCGAGCCAAAACAAGATTACTTCTTAAGATCATGTATTAATCTAAGCAAGAATTTCCTATTGAATATTATCACATATTCATACTAAGTTTATCGATACGCGCATCACGTAGAATGATACCCGCAATCGCAACTATTGGGGGTTTTAGAAACTCAAAATTCCGTTCGCTATACCCGGAGGAACGCGCCAGCCTACAGTGAGATGTATGGTTGACTGACGAGTCTGTCCAATTTATTTCGGAAAGATAACACACACCAGGTGCTATTTTTGCAAACAATTACCTCACGCGATGCGCATGCTCGCTTGCAAGCGAGCGCGCGAATGAGGGAAGAAATCCTAGCGGAAACGTGGACGCAAATGACATCCGCGTTTCCGCCAGAGCTGTCAGTGCAGTGTCAGATGCTCAAAATATGTTGTATATGCATATGAGATATGCGTGATAAAGCCATGCTGTGCATTATGCGTCGCTGCTGCGCGTGAGTCGAGTCAGCGGACTCGACGAATGACAAAATCATCCACCCCCTCTAACGCGCCGCGTCCAGACTCCTAGAATCTGAACGGATCTTGCGCGCGCAAGAAATATGATGTTCCTAACATACTTTAGAATGCATATGCAAAGTTACGTTGTGTTTGGTAGACGGGATTATTCCAAACACAACGGTCGCTGAAGAGTGACTTACGGGGCGCTCAGTTCAGCGGTCTTAGCAGTATATAATGCAAGCGGATTCTGTTTTCCTCATATGAAAGTGGTAGTGTTGCGACAAATTCATAATTGGAAATTCCGCATATCTTTGTGGTATAATTGTGAAATGTTAAACTCTCGTTGTCGGCTACGAGCGATCGGTCGAGACAATCCGGGGTAGGACTGCTGATGCTGAGATCGGTATCCCTCAGATGCTATCGTATCATGATTGGCCGGTAAAGCGCGAGCGCTCAACACAATCCTGGGTAGGACTGCTGACATCGGCAGGAAATTTTTGGAAAATTTCCAACGGCATAATTTTTCAGGGACATCTCCTGCGGTGCGGTGTGTACGATGTCACTTTTTTCCAGGAAACCTGTTTCGCTCCTTTAAGGGAAACGAAATGAAAAACAGCATATTTCTGAAAAAGCTGCGAAGCGTCGTTAATATAAACGAATCTTTTTGCGACACGACAAATAAAAAGACCTCGCGACACGAATGAGAGGGTTCCGCCCCACAAGCCAAAGGCCACCGTCTCATAAGGCTCGCCTCAAGTGTGCGGCTTTGAGGATCAGCGTCCTGGCGAGGCACAGTCATGATGCTTCCTAGTCCATAATGGAGCTGGAAATGAGAATGCTCAAGACATCCGAAGACAGGAAGGCTTTGGTTGGCCAGAGTTACTGTCAAGATGCTTAACCTTGATGGAATGGCATTCGGATACAAACTGTGCAACCATGCATGTGACTTATGCATTGGTGCATAACTTTGATGAATTGTTTCTTGTCATGAACTTGGAAGGAATGACTGGCAAATAGCTAGAGTGGCGGATTTACTCACTCGGCTTTGCTATAAATGGAATTCGATGCCTGATGGCTCAACTGGCAATCTTTTGCTCAGATGCTTTCTTTAAGACATTGGCAACAACTTGTGTGCCAGCTTCTCTAGATTTGGGGAGAAACTATGGATCAACAATTCATCAATCTAAACACATGTATCAAGGTTGATTCATTAAATCCTTCAACTCTTGAATTTCGACAATCAGCATCTCAGGCTGTTGACGTCAAAGTGATGGTCGTAAGCTTACAATATAGCTTATTCACATTTGAAAAACCATCGTTCTCCTATGTCAGTGCCCTTCATATAAATGATAGAGTCGGAGAAATATGCATCTATGATTTCTTCATAATGAACTTCATGTGGCAATCGTAAGTCAAATAAGACTTCATTTGATGTTTAAATCGGCATGATGTACCGTGTCATCAACTTTATAGCTGCTATACACAGATGCTGGAACTTTTTGATAAGATTTTTAATTTTCCAAGCAAAATCACAATGATGTAAATCAATATGTGGCAGCTTTATGAAAATGAATGAATCTATACTCGTCCTCCCCTCGCAATAAGAGATGTATCAAACCAATCAGATGGTGATGGAGGATGTTATTCAATCATTATGTTATGTGAAAAATGGTTTGATAGAGAATTAGACTGAGATTACTTATCGAATGCTTTAGAGGTAACAATGTCAATTTGAATCTTGATTCTCTCTACGTCACATTGGCAATATGCCTGACGTTTTTGAATGTGGCAAATGCCAGATGATGTCAAATGCAGTCGCTGGATTGCAGCCCACATACTTTGTCATTTCAGGGTCACTATAGTGTACCCAACTAGATAATGGTTTGGATAATGATTGTCATGATGAACAAAGAAATCAGTACCGAAGTTAACTTTGGTATCGAAGCTAATGGAGAGTCAATCAAGAAGTGTCCGTAATGACAACTTACTACGAGTTGCATTTTCGTAGTTGATGGATGGCTGACATGGACAACCATGTTCTATTCATAAGGTATGACATGGCATTGCCTAGTGATATGTGTATATTCCTCAGCACATGATCACTTATCTCAATGGTGCCCATTTTATTTTTGGGCAAACACTATTCAGAGACTTGTTATGATAAAGAAGTATGAATGATGAATGTGTCATTTCAATCCGATAGAGTTGTGACTTGTTTTATAAAATTTCTGTCACTTTCCAGAATGAGGATGAACCGTGCTTAGAGACCGTATGCAGATTACGGGTTTTTAAAGACTTCGTGGCCTAATGGACGAGGCAACAAATTTTTAGACATTCCAGAATGAGCTTTCAAAGAGTCATGATTCCTCAATGAAGCATGCGTGTCTTATGTGCCAGAATGATATGAACCACAAGTATAATGTCAATCTATATGTGGATGGTTTATACCATAATATGCTATTCCACAAATAAGATAGTGATGTCAGAATGAAAACTTTGGACAGTTGCAACTCAGTACATACCTGAGTGCATTCAAATCCACTTGTATGCTCAGAATCTGAATCTAATGTACTTGTATATGTACAGGATAGAACATATTTTCGATGTGATTCTGGATTCAGGAACTAGAGTCAATGTAAAGCTCTTTTCCTATTTCAGAGGATGAAACCTTTATTCCTTAGGTGCAATACCTTATCTTAAGGAATAGTCATTTCAATACAAGTTTCAATCGATTTTTTCAAATCTGTCTGTCACTTTTATAATGATCAGCATAACCACTTCCCCTCGCTAAAGGAGATGACTCCCATCATAGGGCGGTATATTGGCTGTTTCATATGACACATGGAAAACATGGGTAACCCTTGGAGAATTTCGGGATAAACATCCTGAATTGGCTGTGCTTGATTGCTCTATGCTCAAGAATGACCGAAGAGATTGTTTGCCATCTTTCAGCCATATGGCGTGGAGGCTGCTTAACAATGGTCGGGTCATAAGCTGGATAGCTATGTCAGCTATGTCGGAGGCTGAACAGCCATGATTGCACAGACTCTGTCTTTCATGATGAATAGACCTCTGAGAAATGGTGTCTGAAAAACCAATTGACAACAACTCAACCTTTTGGTATGATGAAGAGCTGATGACCTTTGTTGCACTACAATTGTTTAATGTGCACTTAATGAAATGCCTCGTGATATATAATCTCACAGAATAGGCATTGCTCAATGGCGATATGATCAGATATGTAATGATTAGTGAAGACAAGATGGTTGGTATGGCTCATTCAGTAGGTATAATTACCTCAAAGAGATGCCAATACACGGATACATATCAAGATAAAGGGCAATAGGCGTATTGTATAGCCTTCAAGACAACTAGTATTTATGCTGCATTGGTCAGCTCAGTGGCTTTTGACCTATCTAGGTGTTGTACTCAGGCCGTGGCCTGCATATTGCATTGAGTAATCTTGACAATTTTAATGATCCAATCAGATGATATGTATGAAGTATCAAGAATGGTTGCCCTTTTCAATGATCATGGTGGCAGAGGCTATAGTGCTTGCACCGTGTCAGTATACAATTCTAGTCTGGATACATGCTAGACCAGATGTATACAATGTCTAGGTTTTCAAAATCAAGCTCATGTGAGTGTCATGGCTGATGTATGTGTCAACTTCATGGAGTTCTGCATCGTTTGACTATATATAGTCAGGCTTACCAAAACAAAAACAATGATGCAACTTACTTGTTTTATTATTTGTCTTTATTATTTATTTGGGTTTTAGTTGTATTTCTAGCTTACCTTCTTCCCCCCTCAAGGAAGTGTATTGCTAGGCGGTTGTCAAGCGCCGTTCAAATACAACAGAGGTCCGACCTCTATGTGACGACGTGATAGCTTACTATGAAGCTGGATAGCAGTTCTCGGGTTGCAGCCCATTGCACCAAAGGTGCATCGCAGTCTTTGGGATGCAGCCCGAATTCACGTCATCAGCGTGGGTCATATAGTGCCCATGCATGTGCTGTATAAAATACAACACTACCCTTCAGCGGCGAAGTGGCTTGCTATTACCATCATCATATGCCGTGGGATATCAATATATGATCAGAGAGCATGGATATATATATATGTACCATGTTTGTCAATATCGGAGAGACTGTGTCTTCTTTAAAATCCTCATGACTATATGTATAATGGTGCTACACTAATGTCAACACCTTCTCTCTGAGTGATTTATTGATGTAGATGTGATGTCGTGGCATAAAATATGTCCACGTCCTTGGCACAAGTCATGTTGTGTCCATGCATACACGATCTTAGCGCAGGTCACAATACAGTGCCCGAGCATACGCGATTTTAGCGTAGGTCACATTGTGCCTCCATTTATTACATCTGAGAATATATGTTACTCATCTTTGTGAGTCTAGACAGCATTGTGCTGATTGCAATGCTTTCTCTGGTGACTTATATATCACAGATTATACCAATGTGGTGATCAGTCTAGTGCAATATTTTGTCACCGGAATGTACAGGGATTGTGAATGATTGCAATCCAGCCGGAAGAATAATCTCAACAGCTATTCTGTACTAATGAATACATCGGAGTTATACTCATTTCGACGATTCAAAACCTATGTCATTTGTAGTAATGACAACTCACATGGATATATAGGGTTTTTATCAGAATGCTTTTATGTGATGTCAATATATCATGAACAATTCACTTGCATCTCAGGACAAGGGAGTTATGCTCGGAAGGTCTTGAATGGTGGTCTCCCAACAGTTATCAGCTGTTATTCTGGTGCCACATTCTGCCTTCAGCACTGGGACTATATCAACCAGTCTTACAGCAATGCACTTGTCCTTCCCACTCTTATGTACGGCTATAGTGCCAAAGTGTATCAGGTGGGACATATATATATATATACATATATATATATTATATAACTATCATCTTCTGATCCAGGATATGCAATTAAGCATGGTATCAGGTATATATTATGTATATAGTTCAGCATTCCGAACTTACTCGAGGATGTAAATGCTGAGCAATAGTCAACTTATAGTCATTGGGATATAGTTTCCCATCTGAGTTTACACTTTATTAGTGATGGTGGATTTAACGTTGTACAGATTTCAACGTTACTTGTGGATGCAGTGGTTTTATCAAAAGCAATCCATCAGAAATCACCAGATCGGAATATAAAATGGATATGTGTGCAATCCTATCCACCTTCTTGTCCGCTTGTCGCAACCGAAGGCCAACTTAGCATGCGAAAATCTTGAGGGTGCAGCTCAGGAGCTCTACACTAAAATTGGCGCCGTGTCTGGGTGTACTAAACGCTGCAACTTGGTTGGTTCTTTGTATTGACTACTTGATACGATACAGTAAACACTCAGTATTAAGGAATTCACCGTTAAGGAATCAGCCAGCGTTTGGGGTCACGATTTTAGTGATTTGGCTGGCTGGACCAAAAAAAATAAGGAAGAGGTCCGAAATAAGGAAGGCCGTCGCTGGCTGACATGCTTTCGGCAATCTTAAAATAAGGAATTGACGCTGGCATAGCTTGACGCGGTGCACATGGCTAATTATTGCACATGGCATTAGGCAATTGCAGGCAGTTCTTCGTAGTGAGACTGTGATAGTATGCCGTCCTTCATGTCCGTGTGAAGCTCTCTAAGCTGTTGCCTACTCGCTGGGTCCATTTTATCACTTCGAAAAATCAGCACACAGTTTTCTCGAAAATTTCAGTTTGTAAGGCTGAGGAAGATAACGAATGGCGCTGGCTGGCGCATGAATCGCGTTCCTTCTAATGAACGAATTCATTATGATCATAGCACCGTCGATGACTAGCTGCAACGAAATCTTTGGCCCGCTCTCGACCAACCACGTTCGCGAGTGTGTGCACGATCGCAACCCTCACCCGTTTAAATACCGTTAGGTCCCTTGCACAGGACGTGTGACCGTTTGGGCACGATCTAGTCAAACCGATCGGCACCACGAAGAGATCCGAAACAAACAACTTTGTTACTGCCTTCATATTTCGGCTCCGTAACAAACAACACTACCAGGTAGGTTGCTAGTGCTTTCATTTTTACCCCGCAGATACAGCAAGCCTATATGAGGATTATCACTTTTGTCCGGTCCTCCGACCGGAAAAATTTTGAAATCAGCATTCCAGAATTAGACTTATGTCATACTCAACAATGGGTTGCTGAAAAGGGGCAAAAGGGGCTGATTGAAAGCCTGTTAAAGGTGATCCCTGGGTCGTCGGAGGCATCTTTGATCCTGACGACGGCCAACGACAAGGATGAAGATACGGGTTGCATCATTGACCCCGCGACCATCGTCTTGGAAGCGGAAGCCTTGGCCACGTTCTTCCTTTCGGTTGATCAGTCCACGAGACGCCAGTCAGGGCCATCGGAGAGCATCCAGTCCGCTGGGGAGAGGCCAACGGCCACTCCAGGCCTCTCTAATGCCTGCAAAACTGACCGTCGAAAAAACGTGGCCTTCGACGACTTTGTCCGGGCCTGCAACCGGAAGTGCCCAAAGGCTCTTTTCAAAGTGGACAACGGCTCCGTGAAGACGTGGCGGGAGCCGGCCTACTACCACACCAATCCCGCTGGCGAAGAATCATATTTTTCCCAGACCGTCACCTCCTTCAAAAAGGAGACCAAGAACAACGCCATGCTCGAAGTGACGGAAAAAGGTGAGTACCGTTCCCTCGTTCTGCCTTCGTTCTGCTTTCATTGTGGCTTCGTTCAGCCTTCATAGTGCCTTCGTTCAGCCTTCCCGGTCCAGGCAGTGCCTTCCTTCATCCCTCGTTGTGTCTTCGTTCAACCTTCATATTGCCTTTGTTCGCCTTCCCGGTCCAAAGGGCTTCCTTCATCCTATATTATGTCTTCGTTCAGCCTTCATTTAGTCTTCGTTCAACCTTCATAGTGCCTTCGTTCAGCCTTCCCGGTCAAGGCAGTGCCTTCGTTCATCCCTCATTGTGTCTTCGTTTAACCTTCATATTGCCTTTGTTCGGCCTTCCCGGTCCAGGCAGTGCCTTCCTTCATCCTTCATTATGTTTTTGTTCAGCCTTCATATTGCCTTTGTTCAGCCTTTATAGTGCCTTCGTTCAGCCTGCCCGGTCCAGGCAGTGCCTTCCTTCTGTTGGATATGCGGGCGTTTAGCCTTCAGTGTGCCTTCGTTCAGCCTTCATTGTGCCTTCCTCCAGCCTTCATTGTGCTTCCTTCTGCATGCAAAGCCTTTGTTTCACCTTCTTTCAACAGATATTGCCTTCGTTTGACCTTCCTTCAACCTTCCTTTCGCAGTCCTCAAGAAAATGTTCCGAGGGCATATCACCGGGGAGCGCAATCGACTTCTCGGCTCCTCCGCTCCGGACAAGGTGAACTTGGTCGAGGGCGCGATGGTTGTGTCCGCGCCCGCCCCCGATCGGCTCAAGAAGATTGAGCCGAAGGCCAAGGTAGCCCTCGAGATGTCGACATCGGGCACGGACGGCGACGAGGACCCGCCGAATGATCAAGAAGAGGTTGCGGGCGGCCTGCTTGCCTTAGAGCCACCCCCACCAAAGAGGCAAAAACAGCAAGAAACGGGGCCTCCAAGTGGCAAGCTCCCACCGGCATCGGAGGTGCCAGCACCTCCAAAGGCAGCAGGTGTGCAATGTACTTTCCTCTCAGGCAGTGCCTTTGTTACTTTGTTACTTTGTTACTTTGTTACTCACTTACACTTGGGCATGTATGTGTGTTTATCACCAGGGACTAAAGGTCGCGCAGGGGCATCGGAGGCGTCAGCACCTGCAAAGGGAGCAGGTCTGCGCTCTAGCTTGCATCCTGCATTCCTTCTTGCTTCATTGTGCTTCCTTCAGCAGGCAAAGGCTTTGTTGAGCCTTCATTGTGCCTTCGTTAGGCCTTCATTGTGCCTTCCTTCTGAAGGCAAAGCCTTTGTTTAGGCTTCATTTTGCTTTCATTGTGCCTTCGTTAGGCCTTCATTGCGCCTTCCTTCTGCAGGCCAAGCCTTTGGTTGGGCTTCATTTTGCCTTCATTTTGCCTTCCTTCTGCATGCAAAGCCTTCGTTTAGCCTTCGATGTTCCTTCCTTCAGCCCTTATTGTGCTCTCTTCTGCAGGCAAAGCCTTTGTTTAGCCTTCATGGTGCCTTCGTTGAGTCTTCATTATTCCTTCCTCCAGCCTTCATTGTGCTTCCTTCGGCAGGCAAAGGCTTTGTTGAGCCTTCATTGTGCCTTCGTTAGGCCTGCATTGCGTCTTCCTTCTGCAGGCAAAGCCTTTGTTTAGGCTTCATTTTGTCTTCATTGTGCCTTCGTTAGGCCTTCATTACGCCTTACTTCCTTCTGCAGGCAAAGCCTTTGTTTAGGCTCCATTTTGCCTTCATTGTGCCTTCGTTAGGCCTTCATTGCGCCTTCCTTCTGCAGGCAAAGCCTTTGGTAAGGCTTCATTTTGCCTTCATTTTGCCTTCCTTCTGCATGCAAAGCCTTCGTTTAGCCTTCAGTGCCCCTTCCTTCTGCATACAAAGCATTCGTTTAGCCTTCGATGGGTCTTCCTTCAGCCTTTATTGTGCTCTCTTCTGCAGGCAAAGCCTTTGTTTAGCCTTCATTGTGCCTTCGTTCAGTCTTCATTATTCCTTCCTCCAGCCTTCATTGTGCTTCCTTCGGCAGGCAAAGCCTTTGTTTAGCCTTCATTGTGCCTTCGTTAGGCCTTCATTGCGCCTTCCTTCTGCAGGCAAAGCCTTTGTTTAGGCTTCATTTTGCCTTCATTTTGCCTTCGTTAGGCCTTCATTGCACCTTCCTTACGCGAGGGCAAAGCCTTTGGTTGAAGCTTCATTTTGCCTTCATTGTGCCTTCCTTACGCGAGGCAAAGCCTTCGTTTGTAACTTCGATGTTCCTTCCTTCAGCCTTTATCGTGCTCTCTTGCGGAGCAAAGCCTTTGTTTTTAGCCTTCATGGTGCCTTCGTTGAGTCTTCATTTATTCCTTCCTCCAGCCTTCATTGTGCTTCCTTCGGCAGGCAAAGCCTTTGTTTAGCCTTCATTGTGCCTTCGTTCAGTCTTCATTATTCCTTCCTTCAGCCTTCATTGTGCTTCCTTCGGCAGGCAAAGCCTTTGTTTAGCCTTCATTGTATGTGCCTTCGTTAGGCCTTCATTGCGCCTTCCTTCTGCAGGCAAAGCCTTTGTTTAGGCTTCATTTTGCCTTCATTGTGCCTTCGTTAGGCCTTCATTGCGCCTTCCTTCTGCAGGCAAAGCCTTTGGTTAGGCTTCATTTTGCCTTCATTTTGCCTTCCTTCTGCATGCAAAGCCTTCGTTTAGCCTTTAGTGCTTCTTCCTTCTGCATACAAAGCATTCGTTTAGCCTTCGATGGGCCTTTATTCAGCCTTTATAACGCCTTCCTTCTGCATGCAGTGCTTTGTTACTTTGTGTTACTTTGTTACTTTGTTACTCACTTACACTTGGGCATGTATGTGTGTTTATCACCAGGGACTAAAGGTCGCCCAGGGGCATCGGAGGCGTCAGCACCTGCAAAGGGAGCAGGTGTGCGCTCTAGCTTGCATCCTGCATTCCTTCCGTGTTTTGCCTTCCTTCGGCCTTACATCCTTAGCTTGCCTTCATTTTGCCTTCCTTCTGCATGCAAAGCCTTCGTTTAGCCTTCAGTGCCCCTTCCTTCTGCATACAAAGCATTCGTTTAGCCTTCGATGGGCCTTCCTTCAGCCCTTATTGTGCTCTCTTCTGCAGGCAAAGCCTTTGTTTAGCCTTCATGGTGCCTTCGTTGAGTCTTCATTATTCCTTCCTCCAGCCTTCATTGTGCTTCCTTCGGCAGGCAAAGGCTTTGTTTAGGCTTCATTGTGCCTTCGTTAGGCCTGCATTGCGTCTTCCTTCTGCAGGCAAAGCCTTTGTTTAGGCTTCATTTTGCCTTCATTGTGCCTTCGTTAGGCCTTTATTGCGCCTTCCTTCTGCAGGCAAAGCCTTTGGTTAGGCTTCATTTTGCCGTCATTTTGCCGTCATTTTGCCTTCATTCTGCATACAAAGCCTTCGTTTAGACTTCAGTGCCCCTTCCTTCTGCATACAAAGCATTCGTTTAGCCTTCGATGGGCCTTCCTTCAGCCTTTATTGGGCCTTCCTTCTGCATGCAGTGCTTTGTTACTTTGTGTTACTTTGTTACTCACTTACACTTGGGCATGTATGTGTGTTTATCACCAGGGACTAAAGGTCGCCCAGGGGCATCGGAGGCGTCAGCACCTGCAAAGGGAGCAGGTGTGCGCTCTAGCTTGCATCCTGCATTCCTTCCGTGTTTTGCCTTCCTTCGGCCTTACATCCTTAGCTGGCATTGCCTTCGGTTGGCCTTCAAGAGGTCTTCGTTCAGCCTTTATTGTGCCTTCCTTCTGCAGATAAAGGCCTTCGTTCAGCCTCCATTGTGCCTTGCTTTAGCCTTTATCGAGCCTTCCTGCAGCTGCAGGCATTGCATTCGTTTAGCCTTCATTGGGCCTTCCTCCAGCCTTCATTGTACTCTCTTCTGCAGGCAAAGCCTTTGTTTAGCCTTCATTGTGCCTTCGTTGAGTCTTCATTATTCCTTCCTCCAGCCTTCATTGTGCTTCCTTCGGCAGGCAAAGGCTTTGTTGAGCCTTCATTGTGCCTTCGTTAGGCCTTCATTGCGCCTTCCTTCTGCAGGCAAATGACTACTACCCAAATTCATGGTCCTACCACACGGACCAATGGGCAATTGCGGTTTCGATCACTAAATCGACTATTTGAGGCACAGGCAACATTTGCACATGATATTTATGAGTTAAATGAATTTTATTTCTTATAGCGGCGGCCCCCACGAGACTTTAGGTGTGTGGTTGAACGACACGCTTTAGGGGTGTAATTTCACCAAAAGCTTGAAGAAAATGGTGGTCCTACCACAAGGACCACCGTTATTTTGAGTATTAGGAGTCACATGGGGGGCTCACGGTGATGCTCATGGTTATACATCTTGAATTTATGACCAAATAAGATAACTGAATCGGTTACTTCGCACCCTCATCATCATTTCCGCTCTATTTCAGCATGGCGCATGTTCAACACAATGCAAATTCCGAATTTAGTGAATTTCGGACTTTAGAAATTGGCATTCATCCATTCTAAAATGTACACGCCAGTCGAAAAATAAGATATTTGGATGATGTTAGACTTTCAGAAATTCCCAATACATATATACTTGAAGATTTAATGTGCCGCACACACCAACCTTGCGATATATGCCCTCCAGCAAGCAACTATGATGGCTGGCTGGTCAGCTCGCGTGACCACTGTTTTAGGGGGGAAACCAACGAGCCAATATACTAGAGGGGTAGCCAACGAGCCAACGAGCCAATATATGCATTCCAACCGGGCCTGCCGCCCAAATATGATTGGGACATATGTATAGGTTCAATTTGATGGTATCCGCGCAGGTGTAGTGTTGATATATGATTGGTAAAAAAATATTGAAGATGGGTCACTAATTTGCCACATTTTGAATGTTCCAAAAAATCCGTTTTGAAACATTTGCGTGTAGAGGTTTGAAATGCGTTCGTCATGGATATATGGGATGGATATAGGCCAAACCAGCGTTCAAATAAATTAATATAGGACCTATATATACCACCTTTCATTGGTTAGACACCACAAATCACGGGAGATGGCCAATTAAATTATCGCAACAATGGTCCTCGTGGTAGGACCAAATCGTCGATTTGGTCCTACCACAAGGACTGCGGGGCAGTAGCCACAAAGCCTTTTGTTTAGGCTTCATTTTGCCTTCATTTTGCCTTCCTTTTGCATGCAAAGCCTTCGTTTAGCCTTCAGTGCCCCTTCCTTCTGCATACAAAGCATTCGTTTAGCCTTCGATGGGCCTTCCTTCAGCCCTTATTGCGCCTTCCTTCTGCATGCAGTGCTTTGTTACTTTGTATTACTTTGTTACTTTGTTTCTTTGATACTCACTTACACTTGGGCATGTATGTGTGTTTATCACCAGGGACTAAGGGTCGCCCAGGGGCATCGGAGGCGTCAGCACCTGCAAAGGGAGCAGGTGTGCGCTCTAGCTTGCATCCTGCATTCCTTCCGTGTTTTGGCTTCCTTCGGCCTTACATCCTTAGCTGGCATTGCCTTCGGTTGGCCTTCAAGAGGTCTTCGTTCAGCCTTGATTGTGCCTTCCTTCTGCAGATAAAGGCCTTCGTTCAGCCTCCAATGTGCCTTGCTTTAGCCTTTATCGAGCCTTCCTGCAGCTGCAGGCATTGCATTCGTTTAGCCTTCGATGGGCCTTCCTTCAGCCTTTATTGTGCTCTCTTCTGCAGGCAAAGCCTTTGTTTAGCCTTCATTGTGCCTTCGTTGAGTCTTCATTATTCCTTCCTCCAGCCTTCATTGTGCTTCCTTCGGCAGGCAAAGCCTTTGTTGAGCCTTCATTGTGCCTTCGTTAGGCCTTCATTGCGCCTTCCTTCTGCAGGCAAAGCCTTTGTTTAGGCTTCATTTTGCCTTCATTTTGCCTTCCTTCTGCATGCAAAGCCTTCGTTTAGCCTTCAGTGCCCCTTCCTTCTGCATACAAAGCATTCGTTTAGCCTTCAGTGAGCCTTCCTTCAGCCTTTATTGCGCCTTCCATCTGCACGCAGTGCTTTGTTACTTTGTATTACTTTGTTACTTTGTATTACTTTGTTACTTTGTATTACTTTGTTACTCACTTACACTTGGGCATGTATGTGTGTTTATCACCAGGGACTAAAGGTCGCCCAGGGGCATCGGAGGCGTCAGCACCTGCAAAGGGAGCAGGTGTGCGCTCTAGCTTGCATCCTGCATTCCTTCCGTGTTTTGCCTTCCTTCGGCCTTACAGGGAGAGGATCACCGGTGGATCGAGTAGGCAGCATTGGGCGTACTGCGGCTGCCGATACCCAGAAGGTTTACAAATATTTTCGCGAGCTCGCTGCGCTCGGCACTTCGCGCAGGGAAAATCGTGCGCAGAATCCTAAAAGGGACTTCGATGAAATGGGTGGGTTGTAGCCTTTGTTCAGCCTTCACTCTGCCTTCCTTCCGCATGCAAAGCCTTGGTTTAGCCTTCGGTGTCCCTTCCTCCTGCAAACAAAGCCTTCGTTTAGCCTTCAGTATGCCTTCCATCAACAATCATAATGACTTCCTTCAGCCTTTATTCTGCCTTCCTTCAGCAGGCATTGCCTTCGTTCTTTCTTCAAGGTGCCTTCGTTCTGCTTTCATTGTGGCTTCGTTCAGTCTTCATTGTGCTTCCTTCTGCGGGCAAAGCCTTTGTTTAGCCTTCATTGTGTTCCTCCCGCATGAAGCTCGGTTTAGCCTTTAGTGTGCCCTCCTTCTGCATACAAAGCCTTCGTTTAGCCTTCAGTGTGCCTTCGTTCCGCCTTCATTGTGCCTTCCTCCAGCCTTCATTGTGCTTCCTTCTGCAGGCAAGGCCTTTGTTGAGCCTTCATTGTGCCTTCCTTCTGCATACAAAGCCTTCGTTTAGCCTTTAGTTTGCCCTCCTTCTGAATACAAAGCCTTAGTTTAGCCTTCAGTGTGCCTTCGTTACGCCTTCATTGTCCCTTCCTCCAGCCTTCATTGTGCTTCCTTCTGCAGGCGAGGCCTTTGTTGAGCCTTCATTGTGCCTTCCTTCACCATACAAAGCCTTCGTTTAGCCTTCATTGTGCTTCCTTCTGCATACAAAGCCTTTCGTTTAGCCTTTAGTGTGCCCTCTTCTGCATACAAAGCCTTCGTTTAGCCTTCAGTGTGCCTTCGTTCCAGCCTTCATTGTGCCTTCCTCCAGCCTTCATTGTGCCTTCCCTCCCAGCCTTCATTGCCTTCGTTCAGCCTTCATTGTGCCTTCCTCCAGCATTCATTGTGCTTACTTCTGCAGGCAAGGCCTTTGTTGAGCCTTTTTTTGAGCCTTCCTTCTGCATACAAAGCCTTCGTTTAGCCTTTAGTGTGCCCTCCTTCTGCATACAAAGCCTTCGTTTAGCCTTCAGTGTGCCTTCGTTCCGCCTTCATTGTGCCTTCCTCCAGCCTTCAGTGTGCTTCCTTCTGCAGGCAAAGCCTTTGTTGAGCCTTCATTGTGCCTTCCTTCTGCATACAAATTCACTAAGGCTGGTTTTGATGGTTTGAAATGTAGGACTCTCGAATTTCTATAAACAAGTAGACTTCCCGGCTCCGGCAGTGTCAGCCTCATTCGACTTTAGCGCATTACATACCAAGTCTGATGACTACATAGCCCAGTTCAACATCCTCCTCGGTAATGGAACGCCTATGTTAAAGAATATGATGGCCAAGATGATTTCTGCGATTCCCTTGTTGTCAAAGAATTTAACGAGAAGTGGTTCATGGGATATGTCGTCGGCTTCAAGCACGTTACAAAAAGGAACGTGAAGGGCAAGGTGTACTTCATAATCTACCAAGATACCGATATGGAAGAAGTCGACGAAGAACGCATGCGAGATATGAAGGCCTTCATTGAAGGCTGCGTGGTAAGCCTGCCAGAAGTTAAGAAGGCTTACACGTTCAGGCTGAGTCTTTTGCCTTCAATGTGCCTTCGTTAGGCCTTCATTGTGCCTTCCTTCAGCAGGCAAAGCCTTTGTTTAGGCTTCATTTTGCCTTCATTTTGCCTTCCTTCTGCATGCAAAGCCTTCGTTTAGCCTTCAGTGCCCCTTCCTTCTGCATACAAAGCATTCGTTTAGCCTTCGATGGGTCTTCCTTCAGCCTTTATTGTGCTCTCTTCTGCAGGCAAAGCCTTTGTTTAGCCTTCATTGTGCCTTCGTTCAGTCTTCATTATTCCTTCCTCCAGCCTTCATTGTGCTTCCTTCGGCAGGCAAAGCCTTTGTTTAGCCTTCATTGTATGTGCCTTCGTTAGGCCTTCATTGCGCCTTCCTTCTGCAGGCAAAGCCTTTGTTTAGGCTTCATTTTGCCTTCATTATTCCTTCCTTCAGCCTTCATTGTGCTTCCTTCGGCAGGCAAAGCCTTTGTTTAGCCTTCATTCATTGTGCCTTCGTTAGGCCTTCATTGCGCCTTCCTTCTGCAGGCAAAGCCTTTGTTTAGGCTTCATTTTGCCTTCATTGTGCCTTCGTTAGGCCTTCATTGCGCCTTCCTTCTGCAGGCAAAGCCTTTGGTTAGGCTTCATTTTGCCTTCATTTTGCCTTCCTTCTGCATGCAAAGCCTTCGTTTAGCCTTCAGTGCCCCTTCCTTCTGCATACAAAGCATTCGTTTAGCCTTCGATGGGCCTTCCTTCAGCCTTTATTGCGCCTTCCTTCTGCATGCAGTGCTTTGTTACTTTGTGTTACTTTGTTACTTTGTTACTCACTTACACTTGGGCATGTATGTGTGTTTATCACCAGGGACTAAAGGTCGCCCAGGGGCATCGGAGGCGTCAGCACCTGCAAAGGGAGCAGGTGTGCGCTCTAGCTTGCATCCTGCATTCCTTCCGTGTTTTGCCTTCCTTCGGCCTTACATCCTTAGCTGGCATTGCCTTCGGTTGGCCTTCAAGAGGTCTTCGTTCAGCCTTGATTGTGCCTTCCTTCTGCAGATAAAGGCCTTCGTTCAGCCTCCATTGTGCCTTGCTTTAGCCTTTATCGAGCCTTCCTGCAGCTGCAGGCATTGCATTCGTTTAGCCTTCGATGGGCCTTCCTTCAGCCTTTATTGTGCTCTCTTCTGCAGGCAGAGCCTTTGTTTAGCCTTCATTGTGCCTTCGTTGAGTCTTCATTATTCCTTCCTCCAGCCTTCATTGTGCTTCCTTTGGCAGGCAAAGGCTTTGTTTAGCCTTCAGTGTGCCTTCGTTAGGCCTTCATTGTGCCTTCCTTCTACAGGCAAAGCCTTTGTTTAGGCTTCATTTTGCCTTCATTTTGCCTTCCTTCTGCATGCAAAGCCTTCGTTTAGCCTTCAGTGCCCCTTCCTTCTGCATACAAAGCATTCGTTTAGCCTTCGATGGGCCTTCCTTCAGCCTTTATTGCGCTTTCCTTCTGCATGCAGTGCTTTGTTACTTTGTATTACTTTGTTACTTTGTTACTCACTTACACTTGGGCATGTATGTGTGTTTATCACCAGGGACTAAGGGTCGCCCAGGGGCATCGGAGGCGTCAGCACCTGCAAAGGGAGCAGGTGTGCGCTCTAGCTTGCATCCTGCATTCCTTCCGTGTTTTGGCTTCCTTCGGCCTTACATCCTTAGCTGGCATTGCCTTCGGTTGGCCTTCAAGAGGTCTTCGTTCAGCCTTTATTGTGCCTTCCTTCTGCAGATAAAGGCCTTCGTTCAGCCTCTATTGTGCCTTGCTTTAGCCTTTATCGAGCCTTCCTGCAGCTGCAGGCATTGCATTCGTTTAGCCTTCATTGTGCCTTCCTCCAGCCTTCATTGTGCTCTCTTCTGCAGGCAAAGCCTTTGTTTAGCCTTCATTGTGCCTTCGTTGAGTCTTCATTATTCCTTCCTCCAGCCTTCATTGTGCCTATTCTACTAATCTTACGGTGGGTTAACCCGCCGTAAGAGGAATTTTCGGCGGCCTCTAGTGGTGGCATCATGAGGTCTACGGTGTCAAACCTATCGATTTTCAGACAGTTTATGAGTTGAATGAAAGCTGAGGAACATACTATGGATGGATGCGATGTGCCCCATGTGTGTAATGCGCTCGCGAAGTGGGGGGGGGTGTAGCGGGTTCCGATCATATAGGCTTACGGTGGGTTACCACATAGTTTTGTATATTGGTAGATATGTGGCCTTCCTCGATGGCCCTTTGGAAATTTGGAGACCCATGTTGTCAAGTTCTCGAGCTGCTCTTTCTGCAGTGTCTTGTCAAAATTTTCATTCGAGGTCATCTTGACCCTCAAAATGTCAAGCGAAGTGAGGGTGGTATGACGGTTTATTACGCTATATGACACGATTTATATGCGATAATTGGTTTCCCGGTTTGGGTTTGGGGTTTCAGGGTAACAGACCCGGATACATCCGATATAATTCTTCGCGGATGCCTCTTGGGAGTGTCTAAAGTCATCCTGCCACCATGAACATGACCAGGGGGTCAGTTTAGGGGCTGAAATAATCGTTTTACTTAGGGTTGAGTAACCCACCGTAAGGGATCCTTACGGTGTGTAAACCCACCTTTCGTAGAATAGGCAATTGTGCTTCCTTCGGCAGGCAAAGGCTTTGTTGAGCCTTCATTGTGCCTTCGTTAGGCCTTCAGTGCGCCTTCCTTCTGCAGGCAAAGCCTTTGTTTAGGCTTCATTTTGCCTTCATTGTGCCTTCGTTAGGCCTTCATTGTGCCTTCCTTCAGCAGGCAAAGCCTTTGGTTAGGCTTCATTTTGCCTTCATTTTGCCTTCCTTCTGCATGCAAAGCCTTCGTTTAGCCTTCAGTGCCCCTTCCTTCTGCATAAAAAGCATTCGTTTAGCCTTCGATGGGCCTTCCTTCAGCCTTTATTGTGCTCTCTTCTGCAGGCAAAGCCTTTGTTTAGCCTTCATTGTGCCTTCGTTCAGACTTCATTATTACTTCCTCCAGCCTTCATTGTGCTTCATTAGGCAGGCAAAGGCTTTGTTGAGCCTTCATTGTGCCTTCGTTAGGCCTTCATTGCGCCTTCCTGCTACAGGCAAAGCCTTTGTTTAGGCTTCATTGCTTCATTGTGCCTTCGTTCGGCCTTCATTGGCCTTCCTTCTGCAGGCAAAGCCTTTGTTTAGGCTTCATTGTGCCTTCATTGTGCCTTCGTTAGGCCTTCATTGTGCCTTCCTTCTGCAGGCACAGCCTTTGTGTAGACTTCATTTTGCCTTCGTTAGGCCTTCGTTAGGCCTTCATTGTGCCTTCCTTCTGCAGGCAAAGCCTTTGGTTAGGCTTCATTTTGCCTTCAGTTTGCCTTCCTTCTGCATGCAAAGCCTTCGTTTAGCCTTCAGTGCCCCTTCCTTCTGCATACAAATCATTCGTTTAGCCTTCGATGGGCCTTCCTTCAGCCTTTATTGCGCCTTCCTTCCGCATGCAGTGCTTTGTTACTTTGTGTTACTTTGTTACTTTGTTACTCACTTACACTTGGGCATGTATGTGTGTTTATCACCAGGGACTAAAGGTCGCCCAGGGGCATCGGAGGCGTCAGCACCTGCAAAGGGAGCAGGTGTGCGCTCTAGCTTGCATCCTGCATTCCTTCCGTGTTTTGCCTTCCTTCGGCCTTACATCCTTAGCTGGCATTGCCTTCGGTTGGCCTTCAAGAGGTCTTCGTTCAGCCTTGATTGTGCCTTCCTTCTGCAGATAAAGGCCTTCGTTCAGCCTCCATTGTGCCTTGCTTTAGCCTTTATCGAGCCTTCCTGCAGCTGTAGGCATTGCATTCGTTTAGCCTTCGATGGGCCTTCCTTCAGCCTTCATTGTACTCTCTTCTGCAGGCAGAGCCTTTGTTTAGCCTTCATTGTGCCTTCGTTGAGTCTTCATTATTCCTTCCTCCAGCCTTCATTGTGCTTCCTTTGGCAGGCAAAACCTTTGTTTAGCCTTCAGTGTGCCTTCGTTAGGCCTTCATTGCGCCTTCCTTCTACAGGCAAAGCCTTTGTTTAGGCTTCATTTTGCCTTCATTTTGCCTTCCTTCTGCATGCAAAGCCTTCGTTTAGCCTTCAGTGCCCCTTCCTTCTGCATACAAAGCATTCGTTTAGCCTTCGATGGGCCTTCCTTCAGCCCTTATTGCGCCTTCCTGCTGCATGCAGTGCTTTGTTACTTTGTATTACTTTGTTACTTTGTTTCTTTGATACTCACTTACACTTGGGCATGTATGTGTGTTTATCACCAGGGACTAAGGGTCGCCCAGGGGCATCGGAGGCGTCAGCACCTGCAAAGGGAGCAGGTGTGCGCTCTAGCTTGCATCCTGCATTCCTTCCGTGTTTTGGCTTCCTTCGGCCTTACATCCTTAGCTGGCATTGCCTTCGGTTGGCCTTCAAGAGGTCTTCGTTCAGCCTTTATTGTGCCTTCCTTCTGCAGATAAAGGCCTTCGTTCAGCCTCTATTGTGCCTTGCTTTAGCCTTTATCGAGCCTTCCTGCAGCTGCAGGCATTGCATTCGTTTAGCCTTCATTGTGCCTTCCTCCAGCCTTCATTGTGCTCTCTTCTGCAGGCAAAGCCTTTGTTTAGCCTTCATTGTGCCTTCGTTGAGTCTTCATTATTCCTTCCTCCAGCCTTCATTGTGCCTATTCTACTAATCTTACGGTGGGTTAACCCGCCGTAAGAGGAATTTTCGGCGGCCTCTAGTGGTGGCATCATGAGGTCTACGGTGTCAAACCTATCGATTTTCAGACAGTTTATGAGTTGAATGAAAGCTGAGGAACATACTATGGATGGATGCGATGTGCCCCATGTGTGTAATGCGCTCGCGAAGTGGGGGGGGGTGTAGCGGGTTCCGATCATATAGGCTTACGGTGGGTTACCACATAGTTTTGTATATTGGTAGATATGTGGCCTTCCTCGATGGCCCTTTGGAAATTTGGAGACCCATGTTGTCAAGTTCTCGAGCTGCTCTTTCTGCAGTGTCTTGTCAAAATTTTCATTCGAGGTCATCTTGACCCTCAAAATGTCAAGCGAAGTGAGGGTGGTATGACGGTTTATTACGCTATATGACACGATTTATATGCGATAATTGGTTTGCCGGTTTGGGTTTGGGGTTTCAGGTTAACAAACCCGGATACATCCGATATAATTATTCGCGGATGTCTCTTGGGAGTGTCTAAAGTCATCCTGCCACCATGAACATGACCAGGGGGTCAGTTTAGGGGCTGAAATAATCGTTTTACTTAGGGTTGGGTAACCCACCGT
>LGRX02006640.1:0-13233 GCA_001247695.2 Cymbomonas tetramitiformis
TGTGGCTACGTGGAGGTATTCCAGGGAGACACGTGCGCAGCGACCCCCCATGTGGCTACGTGGAGGTATTCCAGGGAGACACGTGCGCAGCGACCCCCCATGTGGCTACGTGGAGGTATTCCAGGGAGACACGTGCGCAGTGACCCCCTAAGTGACTACTGGGAGGTATCCCCAAGAGACATTTGCCGGATTTGTGCAATAAGCCCCTAAGTGAGTACGTGGAGGCAGTGTCGAGGGACATGCCAGCATCACCCCCTTTGTAACTTTTGGGAGGCAGTTTCGGGCGACATGTCGAAATGCTGACTTTTGGGATGCTGCCTCGGGCAACACGATATGGTGGCAGAGCTCGCAAAGAATGCGGAGGTATTGGCCGGGCTGCAGCAGAGCCTCGCCGGCTCCACCACGTCCCTGGTCGACAGGTCCATGCGCCCGCTTCCTGCAACAGAGTCCCGCCGACTTAGCCATGTCCCTGGCTGAAACTACATGGCCCCACTTTATTTACCTCATTCATTGCCTCTGCACCTATCTGCCTGCCACCTCCGCCAAGGGTACCTGTGGTTGTGGAGTGAGTGGAAGATGATGACTGGCGCAGATTGGAACGGAAATGCTGATTGGTCGAATGTGGAGCGAGGTGGCAGATTGGAGGAGCAGAAAAGACTGCACGAGGCTTTACAGGCGGAGCTGGGTGCATCTGTGGCGCGCGTGGAGGAGAATGCGGTGAGGGCGTTACCAATATGCTTTTGCTATCTGACTCCGGAGTTGTCTCTACTATATGCCCTGTACCCTTCTACCACGGCGTGTTTTCCCCAAAAATACGAAGCATCCCGAGGGAGACGATGCCATCTCGAGGAGCATGTCTGCTCCCCCGGTGCTGCTGAGCAGGGCCACCTGGCGCTGCACCCCTTGTCGCTCTGCTCGATGCTTCCTGCAAAGGCAGATGAAGGAATCTTCTGAGATCCTGCTTTTGAGGACTCGGACCAGAGCAAGGCTAAGCCTCCACCCATCTCCACCCTGATCGACCTCCTTGTGCTGAGTGACCTTCCTGACGGCACCTCCACGGGCTGTCTCGGGATGCCTCTTTGCAATGAAGAGCCATCACTTAGTGAAGGTGCTGTAACTGCGGTTGCTGAGAGACTACACCGATACCTGCTATACCTGCATACTATCCCTACACCTATACCTGCTATACCTGCATACTATCCCTACACCTATACCTGCTCTACCTGCAAACTATCCCTACACCTATACCTGCTATACCTGCATACTATCCCTACACCTATACCTGCTCTACCTGCATGCTATCCCTACACCTATACCTGCTCTACCTGCATACTATCCCTACACCTATACCTGCTATACCTGCATACTATCCCTACACCTATACCTGCTATACCTGCATACTATCCCTACACCTATATACCTGCTATACCTGCATACTATCCCTACACCCTATACCTGCTATACCTGCCTGCATACTATCCCTACACCTATACCTGCTATACCTGCATACTATCCCTACATACCTATACCCTACACCTATACCTGCTATACCTGCATACTATCCCTACACCTATACCTGCTATACCTGCATACTATCCCTACACCTATACCTGCTATACCGGCATACTATCCCTACACCTATACCTGCTATACCGGCATACTATCCCTGCATTTCCAAAATTCCTCCGTAGCGATGCGATGCTGACACACGGGCAAAGAATCGAGGACGTCAGTGGACGGTACGAAGGATTCTTTTAAATCCCTCAGAAGTCTGAAAATCGAAGTGACAGCTGACGTGGCATGAACCGCAAATGAAAATGCCAAGGAACACAACGTCGCGCCTCCTCAGAGGAGCATCGACGTTTTGCTCATTGGTGTTCTGAATTTGAGTCAGCCATCGTCAGCCGTTTTATACCACGCGAGCTGCAACCTCGAATGCCGAGGAGCCGATTTATACGGGAATGCAAGATGGCAATGTCAGCCAAAATCCGCGATGTTCACGACGAATACCATGGAAATTCAGAAGTGCAAGAACTGCACTGTGGTGCGCCAGGAAAAGCTGGAAGGGAGGACGAAGCGGCGGCTTGCTATCGGCATCGTGGCAGTCACCAATGGTCTCAACAAGCATCGGTGAGTGGCAGCAACCCCCGGGTATCCTGCCCATTTGTATGCATGCACATACAGCATTTTATCTTAAGTCATCACGCCGCGCCTGGCTGTGCTGCGTGAGATGCAATTGGCGGCTGAAGTCATCACGCCGCGCCTGGCTCTGCTGCGTAAGATGCGATTGGCGGCTGAAGTCATCACGTCGCGCCTGGCTCTGCTGCGTCAGATGCGATTGGCGGCTGAAGTCATCACGCCGCGCCTGGCTCTGCTGCGTAAGCTGCGATTGGCGGCTGAAGTCATCACGTCGCGCCTGGCTCTGCTGCGTCAGATGCGATTGGCGGCTGAAGTCATCACGCCGCGCCTGGCTCTGCTGCGTAAGCTGCGATTGGCGGCTGAAGTCATCACGTCGCGCCTGGCTCTGCTGCGTCAGATGCGATTGGCGGCTGAAGTCATCTCGCCGCGCCTGGCTCTGCTGCGTCAGATGCAATTGGCGGCTGAAGTCATCACGCCGCGCCTAGGTGTGCTGCGTAAGCTGCGATTGGCGGCTGTATTCGCTGTGCCCTGCGTGTTGGGGGGCGCCAGGGAGGCCACGCAGCAGCACTTTGAGAAGGAGATGACGCTGCTGCAAGAGCTGGAGAAGGGCTTCGTGGACGAAGTGGGTGCTCGCAGGACGATGGTGTCACAGCTGCAGGCCTGCGCCCCCTCGCCCTATCAGAGCAGCTCAGAGTGAATTCCATCGGCAGTCAATGCTGCGCCACCACTGTGCCACTAGCAGGGCGCGTAGTTGACGTGGCGGCGCTGCCATGGTCCTGCCAAAAGTCCACAGCGGTCGCGGGGAGCGCCGCGGGCCTCGCACTGAGCACACGGGCGCGCGTGAAACAGGCAATTCAGGATAAGTTGCAAGTGACGCAGACCTTGGCGCATGACGACCATCTGGCCCTGAACATGACGCAAGGCAAGCTTCATCAGATCGACAGCAGCATCACTGGTGTGCCGGCCACCAATAATGCAGTCCACTGCCGCCTCCACTATGCCGGCCGCATGCCTCACCTCATCGGTGCATTTGTTGGCTGTGGGAGAGCACCTTGACCCCTTTACCAGTCGGGGAGACACAGCAGCAGTGCGCCGACGGTGCAGTTGCTGAGGGGCTCAGGTGGCCCAGTGAGGATTACAGGGTCCCGTTTTCCACTAGCGAGTTCCGGAGAATTTGGATAAGTGTCCCGATGTGTGCGCTGACTCCTTTGATCCCCGGTGTGGGTATATAGTGCAGCCGATCTTCCGTGGCTACGTGGTGGCAAAGGAATCGGTCCAAGGATAAGCCACACACACTTGAGATTACTGCTAGATCTGTCAAAAGTAATTTGCATATCGTTTTTGCAACTACAAATCCACCCATAGAGGATCGGCCCTGATGACGCCGCAGTATCCATCATGCATGGAAAACGGATGCTGGTAATGCCATCCTCGGGGCAAAGTGACGGGTTGTGATAATGCGGATTTGGTGGAGGCTTTGTTCAGAGCTTGCGATCACAGCTCGAGATGAGTTACACCTGAAGTTGCGAGACTTGTGGAATAATATGGAAAATGACACTTTCCCACGGCTAAAGCTGGTAAGTCTGTGCTCCCGCCCGGCGTCCTAGCCATGCAGGAGATGCCAACCCAAGAAGATACTATTTCTAACCCTTATCATCGTAAATCCATAATGATGGTATTGTTATCAACCAGACGCATGCATGTGTCGGTAAGTGTGGATGATGCGTTTTGCCCAGGCATACTATTGTGCTGTGACGAGAAACCCTAAATGGCATTAGATTAAAAAAAGAACATCACTCGAGCCGCTACCATTTAGTATATGAGATTGCAAAACAGTAAGCAATGCATGGACAATGCGAAATGTGTATGCAATTCTAATGTCCCATTTCACGGCTTGCATCCGCTGTAG
Organism: Cymbomonas tetramitiformis; assembly: GCA_001247695.2. Classification (NCBI taxonomy): domain Eukaryota; kingdom Viridiplantae; phylum Chlorophyta; class Pyramimonadophyceae; order Pyramimonadales; family Pyramimonadaceae; genus Cymbomonas; species Cymbomonas tetramitiformis. The sequence goes on from LGRX02006640.1 coordinate 4,049, forward strand.
CAACATGCATCATTGTGTGGGAGGTAAGGCACACAGAGATGGTCACCGGTGCAGGTGGAAGGTAAATTGGCGGAAGAGGTGGCTGCGCGTGAGCGACTTACACTGAGATTGAATGAGGAGTCCGGTGCACGTTCCTCCTTGGAGCACCGCTTGGATAGCATGATGCGCAGATGAAATAAGCACAATTGGCCCTGTTGTCAATTGCAGTCTGCCATGGATACAGCATTTGTTCTCACTTATGGTACAGAACTACAGGTTTGGGTACAGATCTGGTTGGCCAAGGGAGCGGACTTTATTTGAATCATGTGGTTTGAAATACTTGCTGTGACACATCGGCATGCAAAATTTCTTAGCGTTTTTCTACCGAAGGCTAAAGTCCCTCGGTTCACATCCGTGTGATGATGCGATCAGCAATCTTTGCCAGTCATCAAAAGCATCAACGACCTCTTGGAAGCAAACTGATTTGAATGTACAGGCGGGAATTAAGTAACGTTTCTGGATTACAAAACCCGGATCGGTCCCGGTGACCAAATGAATACTATATTCGTTGCTCCTACATCATAAATAGATGTACGAATCAACAAGGTTCTTAGGCTATTGGGCCATTTGAAAATGAATGCTCCTGGCTTGGCGGCCTCTCGGCCCCCTCTCCAGACATCTGCAAATCCTCGGGGGGGATACAATAATTGCGTGTGCTCTTACATGGAAGAGTATTTAGGATATTGAGTGACATTGAGTGGTTCTGCCTATTTGATTCTACTGCAAGGATATGAATGCTGGCTAATCATTGTTTTTGTGTATCGTCACCCTGGGCGCCGTCGCGATGCTAGCCCCAAGCGCATTGTATACTTTGCCTCGGCAGGCATTCTAAACCGCTAACGCAATCTCCTACCTCGTCAATTATCGCCGCACGCGCCCGCAGTATTGCGTGACACCGCACCTACATTTCACGCCGCCGCGGGACTGTGGGTCGTCTGGTCTCGATCCCCGACGTGGCTCTTCGTGTGCGTAATGGGGTGTGCTGAGTCCCCGTGCGCTTGCCTTGCGCATTGGGGCATATGCCTTGCCGTACATAGCAAAGTTCAGAGTGCATTGCATGATGCCGGTCCCGCTTTGCCGAGATCTTCGAATGTCAATCCAGCGCTGTGGTGGGTGCCGGGGTGGGCGGGCCGGTGGAGCGACGCGGGTACCCCGCCAGCAGGTAGCGTGCCATGCATTGGAGTTCATCCGGGGCGGGTGTCAAGATGGTTTTTGGGCACAACCGCGCGGTAAGGGGTAGCTAGGACTCTCGTCGGCCGCCAAGGGCGCCCACACATTTCGTCTATTGGGCAAATCTGACGGCCCCCCGCCAGTAATTCGTGTACTTTCTGGAGCAGGCTCGCGATGTTCATATTTTGGCTACGAACCAAGGGACGACTGCTGTTCTATATGTGGGAGAAATATATGGATAATCTATGCATGGGAGCATCCGATAAGTATCAACGGGATGTCGTTTGCGACAGGGCATTTGGCGGGTTGTGTTGCCCATCACTATTTGCTCACCATGGCAGGGATGCTATTAGTTTTGCTATTTTTGACATGGCAGTGCATAAGATTTTGGGTCCGAAGCCTGGTTCACCAGATTCTGCCATGAGTCGTGCATGGGTGCTCGATAGGACGAATGCGTTCTTGCACTACACGTTATGCAACATGTCTTGGAAGACCCCCGCGAATAATGCGGCCAATAAGAAAAGTTTGAGCAGAGAGAATCAATGCGTTCGGCTATTGCGCCTTATACGGTGTTGAATTTCAAAAAGAATTGGCTTTATTGGAAATGGAGTACATCCGGGAGTTGGGGGATTATTACGATGAAAAATCGACCCTGTATTTTTTGACCCTGTATTTTGACCCTGTATTTTGTTTACAGGGGCTGTATTTTAAATACAGGGGCTGTTTTTCAAATACAGCCCATGTATTTAAAATACAGCCCCTGTATTTAAAATGCAGCCCCTGTATTAAAGTTCAGCCCCTGTATTTTCAATTTTCATACATTTTAGAAAAAATATCATACCCCCGGAAATATTTATATTTCTACAAAATACAGCCCCTGTACTTTTGAATTTGCACTCTTAAGGAAGCCCCTGTATTTTTTGTTCAGGGGCTGTACTTTTGCTTCACTCTTCGTTTTTTATAATGCTTGCCATTATATTCTCATTCCCCCCTGTCGCTACATCACTTTTCTTCAGGGGCTGAACTTTTATACAGGGGCTGAACTTTTATACAGGGGCTGAACTTTTCTTCAGGGGTTGAACTTTTATTCGGGGTTGAACTTGTATTCAAGGTCGCTTGTATACGCCCGAGTAAATAAAAAAACAGCCCCGTAAAAAAAACAAACCCGTAAAAACAATTAAACAGCCCCCTGTAGAATAATAACTTCAGCCCTGTACGTGTATTTAGGGCTTCACGTGCTGTCCGGGATATTTTCTTCAAGGGCGGAACAGGGGCTGTATTTTTCTACAGGGGCTGAACTTTTGTTCGGGGTGAACTTTCTACAAGGGTTGTAGTTCTCTACAGGGGCAGAACTGTTCTGGGGGCAGTATCTTTCTACAGGGGCTGAACTTTATTCAGGGGCTGAACTTTTCTGGGCTGTATTTTTCTCGGGGTTGAACTTTTATTCAGGGGCTGAACTTTCAATTCAAGGCAGTGCATGCCCCCCCCCCGCCCGGCCCTCTCCCACCCTATACGTATCTTATCGTTTAAGTGTACTCAGGCAAGTGACGGGCATTCCTCCCAAGTAGACAACCCTCTGGAAGGGCATTCATCCTATAATTGCCGCTTAACACCGCTACTCAACCCCCCTTGCTTTCCACGGTGTGTGGCTAAGGATTGAATCGAGAAAGTTGCCTCCTTGCTTGGAATGCCCATGGCCCGCCACAAGGAAGGATCCACACAAATTTTAGGCTGTCAACCCGATACCGTTGTGTAGTCGGGGACTTGCCCACACTCTCCTTGCCACGGTCACATTTCTGAAACGCGTGTTTACGTGTAACACCAACAATCCTACCCCAAAATAATGCATGCCCCACATACATTTACACTTATATACTGTACACGCCCCCTCGATGCCTTCGCTGGTCATATCGCGGCTTGCTCTGTTGCTCCAGTCGCTCCTGCTGCGCACCACACATACACACCACACCAAACGACACATGCACCCGGCAGGCGCGCCGCCTGCTCAGTTCCACGCGCCCGGCAGACGCCCCACCCAGCTCAGTTGCATGCGCCCCGGGCAGGCGCACCCCCAGCTCAGTTCCATGCGCCCGGCAAGTTTCCCCCTTGCTCAATTCCATGCGCCCGGCAGGCGCACCCCGAGCTCAGTTCCATGCGCCCGGCAGGCGCGCCCCAAACCAGTGCTGGGATCTCCAATTTTTTTCATAAGTCCGCATTTTGGTTGATATATAGGTCCGCGATAAGTCCGGTCGGTCCGGTTAATTTATGTCGTAGGTCCGCGGTAAGTCCGCAAAGTCCGGCAATTTACGTATCTTATTTCTCAAATGAATCCACGTGTCCCGCAAATTACTACCAACATACGGCACCCCAACTCTTGTAAGGGAACAGATGCTCGCTACACGCACGCAAAAGGTTGCAAGGACCATAGCATTATACATTTAACACTTTATTCATTATTCACGGTACTGACCACCAAGCTGCGTAAATCTTAAATTTGAGACTAATTAATTAAACCATCTGCAAAATCCTCTTTCAAAAGCCGGAAGTAATAAATCCTCTATGTAAGAAATCTGTATAACAACCAAAATATGATAAACCAAGAAATACGGTACTAAATAAAATCCTTCAAATCCAAACAAATCAAGTAATGCAAAGGGATGGTGGACCCCATACGTCTAATCGTCTTTGCGAGATGCACTGGAGTCCTTCTTGACAAAAATCCAATCCTGGTCGATGCCATACGTATCAACCGTCAAACAGTGCTTGTAAATCAACCTGTCATGTGTATAATAAACCGCATGCCACCCCTTGAGCTTGCCAGATACAATGCCTGAAACAATAGTAGTAGCGGCGATAGTAGTTGCATGATTGAGAGAGTTTTCGGCAGGCGTGACGGTGATACGCGTTTCGCCAAATGAACTGTCTGGGTGCGGAGTCACTCTAGTTTGCACGACTATGAGATCAGGGCCCGTCGGGGTTTCGATAACTTCGGGGCAACCTAAAGTTTGCTCACATTCAAGGAGACCAGAGGGAGGGCCTGTGACGGCGAACGCAACAAGGAATATACATGTTATGAGAGTGAGAAATATGAAGCGCGAAGGAGTCGTTCTAAACCCCATGCTTGCTGTTAATCTCTAGCAATTCTTGAACTTTTCACGTCCAGTTTGTGAGGCGGCTTCAGTTTCACTATGTGTCCAGTTCCAGTTTCACTATGAATGGCTGAGCGGCGTCAGCACGAGCAGCCACGTCATCACGTACGAGCAGCCGCTGCAACGCCCATAAAGGTTTTGAACGTCTGAACTCCGTCCGATATTATGAATTATCATTCTAGATTCTTAATCTGGGAGTCGACGTAGGTCCGCCATAGGTCCGGCACAGTCCGGCCCATAATCTACCCCGGAGCGGCATAAGCCCCGCGAGAAAAGAGGTATAGGTCCCCCGTAGGTCCGGGTACCCATTTTCACGACCCCGATGAGTCCGGGACCGGTCCGCAGCCAGGGTACATTGCCTACCGTGGCGGGCCGGCCCGGGGCCGCTCGACACCGCTCCGGGCCGCTGGCGGGCCGATGCTTTACCCTGCTCTGGGGAGCCGTCGCAAAAAGTTCGAGTGTCACAAAGTGGTCACATGCATAATGCAACATTTGCAACTTTTTGGAGTTGTGTGACCTTTTAAGGTCAATTGTAAGACTCGGAGTGAAATTTCTTTTTCAAAAAAATATTTTCCGGCTCGCCGGCGGCCAAAATCGATGGTTTTTGGCCTGAAAAGGCCATTTTGAGTGCGCGGGTGCTAGAGGATTTCCCGTCGGTGTCCGAATCGCGTGTTTGAAGTTCGTGGGACCTTCCAAGGACCATCACGGGTCACTTAGTGGAAGAAATGATGAGAAATATTTGTTTGGGGTGCTCGCCGGGGGCCAAAATGGCCGTTTCTGGGGCCTGAGCAGGCCATTTTGCGTGCGCGGGGCTATAGGATTTCAGTTAGGTATCCGAATCGCGCGTTTGAACTTCGTGGGACCTTTCAAGGACCATCACGAACTACTTAGTGGAAGAAATGATGAGAAATTTTAATTTGGGTGCTCGCCGGGGGCCAAAATGGCCGTTTCTGGGGCCTGAGCGGGCCATTTTGCGTGCACGGGGCTATAGGATTTCAGTTAGGTATCCGAATCGCGCGTTTGAAGTTCGTGGGACCTTTCAAGGACCATCACGAACTACTTAGTGGAAGAAATGATGAGAAATTTTAATTTGGGTGCTCGCCGGGGGCCAAAATGGCTGTTTTTTGGGGCCTGAGCAGGCCATTTTGCGTGCGCGGGGCTATAGGATTTCAGTTAGGTATCCGAATCGCGCGTTTGAACTTTGTGGGACCTTTCAAGGACCATCACGAACTACTTAGTGGAAGAAATGATGAGAAATTTTAATTTGGGTGCTCGCCGGGGGCCAAAATGGCCGTTTCTGGGGCCTGAGCGGGCCATTTTGCGTGCGCGGGGCTATAGGATTTCAGTTAGGTATCCGAATCGCGCGTTTGAACTTTGTGGGACCTTTCAAGGACCATCACGAACTACTTAGTGGAAGAAATGATGAGAAATTTTAATTTGGTTGCTCGCCGGGGGGCAAAATGGCTGTTTCTGGGGCCTGAGCAGGCCATTTTCAGGGTTTTAGGGTGTGTGCTACATGTAGGTCAAGGATAACATCGAATTTGCAAGCAACCCATGTCCGTTGCATTCCTATGGGGTTTCGCATTATGATTGCAAGCATATTGGACCATTATAACCCATCAAAGATTAAGTTACACAAGTGCAGCTAGAATACGTTGATGCTCCGCCTCCGGTACTATCAAGTAGTCCCGCCCGCCTACTTTGCGCTTCCTCAGAGCCACTTCCACACACACTATATGATGTGAGTACGTCAAACATTTTCTGCTATTGTCTACAAAGTACTCCGTGCATGTGCTTTCATCCCTCCATTCCAAAAATCTGCCTTCAACAACGAACTCGCCAGGGGTAGCATGCACTCCTGCCCCTGCACTCCCCCCCACACCCTGTGTGTAGTAGTCGTCTTTGATGCCGTCCGCGTCTAGCACTTGATGCACTCCACCTAGCGCCTTCACCAAATAATATTGGTGGTGCTCATCTCCCCCCGATGAGCGTGCAAAGATGCTTCCTCGTGAAACCTCCACTTGCGCCACGTCGTGCGCCTGCTCCGCTGCACGCATCCTCGTTCGCCGCTCTTCCCCTACCGCCTCCGCCACCATCGTGAAAGGCACCCATTCATCCACATGACTCTTATAATGGCACCCTTCACTATCCGGTTGCGGTTGCTCACATTGTGCGTAGCAATAATCGCAATAGCATGGACGATCACGCTTCAACCCAACCATTAGGCCAACTCCCGCCCGCACCGAGTGCAACGCCAAAGTGCCATCCACCGTCTTGAAGCCCTGGCCCGACTCGTCGACATCGCCATCCTCCACCAAAAAGAAGAACCGCGCTGCCCAAATGCCGAGCGCCGGTTGGATCCTTGGTCCTTCGCAAATCGCAATCTCTCCAGGCAGAATTCATACAAATCCCTTGCATTCAATATCTTTCCATACCACTTATCCGTTGTTGCCATTACCGCCAAACTAGCCTCATGCTTCACCGCAACTCCCATTGCATCTTGCTCGCCTCGTGCGTGGGATGTCTCAAAAAAAGTTTCGTTGGCACGGTATGCCAAGCCCTCGTACCCATTCCATCGGGCGCCCGCTCTCCACCACATCCGCAAAGGCCGTGCCGCATTTGTTCTGCGCCGCACTCCCATCCGCCCACTCGTGAATGAATTTTGGGAGGGGCAAACCTCTTTTCTGAAAGTACTCCTTGACGATGAGTTTACGCATGTGCTGGATGGCACGGTGGCTATGGGGCATGTCGTTGCCCATAAAGTACAGGTAATCCTTCACAATGATAGGATTCTCCTCCGTGGACTCCACCCCGTCCACCTCCTTTACCGCATGCCGCCATAGCACGCAGCATAGTAGCGAGGCCTGCTTCACAATCCAATGCAAGAATTGGATTGCCCGTGGAATGTTCAATGCATGGTTCTCGCTGAAGTCGAAAAGAAGGAGGCAATGGCCCAAGGGCAAATTCTCCTTGCACTTGTTGAACATGTTCATCGTGTGTTGGGCCATAAAGCAATGGTATGGATATGGCTTTGAAAATGGACAGGTTTGCCCACTCACCCCGGCTAGTTCTTTCACCGCCCAGTCCCCATCTGCATCCTTCCGCACGAACTTGCCCGCGCACGAACACTTCTTGGACTCCCCCGGTACATGCCCCAGCATACACCCTTGTAACTTGGACACGAGCTCCCCTACCGGAGTCTTCTTCTGCACAAACTGTACTCGGTGTTTGTTCTTCCCGTCGTCGTCGGTTCCCACCACCGCGCTCTCGTAGGTACTCCACTCAACCTGCTGACCGGCCTTTCCTATCTCCGCCTCGCACAGCTTCAGGTTTCGCAACCCCCCGCAATCCTCGCACGACCCATCCAAGCAAGGCATAGCGTGAAACTCCGCAGGCTCTCCGTCTGCCCCCGTTGGCTTCGGGCACAACAACGACGCTACAAACTTTGACGTCGACGAGCCAACCTCGGACCGCCCGCAGACCTTGTCCGGGAACGCCTCTGTCGGCTTTCGATTGGATAGAACTGCCCTCTGCCCCCCTATCCTAGCAGAGGGCAACACGTCCTATCCTCGCACTCGCACTTAGAGTGCAATACCTCGTGCGCACGGTTGTATGCTGTCAATGCCAACCGGAAGTCCTCGTGATATCTGCAGCAGCAGGATATCGTGTCCCTCCGGGTAAGCCTGCGCACTTCCTTCGGCTTCTTCTGCTCGAAAGTCCTCAAGCCCACCTTCACATCAGGTTCGCTTCTTCTTGAACCTTCTGAACACCTCCAGCTGCGTCATTTCCAGCCACTGCTTTGAGGCCTTTTCAACTCTCCCGTCTTCACGTCGAACCTGTATGACATCCCTTTTGCAGGTGGACACCCGCGTTATCCCTGGGCTGAGCCAGAAGTCCCTTATTTTCTGCAACACTTCGGCGTTCAGGGCGTCCTTTGCCTTCTTCTTCACTTCAGTCACCAAGCCCTTCAGCAGCCCGCTTCCTCGCCTTGCTGCCAGCTCAAGGCCGATACCAGCTTGCAAGTTCCGGTGCCCTAACTGCCCTGTGGTTACCACACCGATTTTTATGCCTAAAACTCCGGCGACCTCTTGCACTGTTTCTGACGCCCCTCCCCCAAACGCCATCGCTGCTCCTGCCAGTTGAATGTCGCGGTCTAGTTTGCAGCGGCTGCTTGCGAGGGAGGCGAAGGCCGCACGTAAGCTGCTCACTATGCCCATACCCACGCGATCCTCTGGTGCACGCATGCCACCACGCACCGCTGTTTGAATGCCGCTGTCCAACGTTTGCACATAGTTCGCGAGCGCTCCTGGTATCAAATCGTCACGCGCGTTCTGAAATACCCCCTGCAGCTTCTTGTTCCAGTGACTTTTGCTTCCCCGCGGGATACCGATAGCAGCGGTAGCGCCCGATCCCCCCTCTTCAGGGACCCGATGAGGGATATCCACTCGCAAACGCTTCCTCGCGCGAGAGTCCGCCTGACGTCGCCTTGCTGCGGCGCGCCGTTTCGCAACAGTGGATACTGGCGTCGTCCCAACTGCAGGCGACGCTATACGCGATTCCACAGCGGGCGGTCTAGGGGATGCCACAGCGGGCGCCACAGCGGGCGCCACAGCGGGCGCCACAGGGTGCGCCACAGCGGGCGCCACAGGGGGCGCCACAGCGGGCGCCACAGGGGGCGCCACATCCAACCAGTACTTAGCGAAGGCTGTGATGCGTCAAGCAAGTTCCACGCCACGCTCTACATCTGCTGCATCCACCGGGTACACCTCAGGGAAATCATGCGCCTCTTTGCCAAGGCTTTGCAACAACGGCAGTAAGTCAACTAAC
>LGRX02006641.1:0-27072 GCA_001247695.2 Cymbomonas tetramitiformis
GGGAATGCTAACGGAGGCGCGCTGCACAACGCGGTCTCTCGCGCCACGCTGCCCCTGCACGTGCCGGGCGAGCGCAACATCGTCTTCGGTGCTGAACTTAGCGGTGATGACGAGTTGCGGTTGGCGGACGTGCGCGTACACACCGACGCGCTCACGTGGCGGGAGATGGAGGCCCTACAACGCGAGCTGCGCACCCTGACCAGCTCGGACGCCCCGTACCGCGTCACGTTGGTGACGAAATCGTCCGCCTACCCGGCGCAGGTGTCCGGTGTGCGGATCGCGTCGCACCACGTCGACGCCAACGTGGCTGTGCCGAAGCTGGCTTACGCGTTCGACGCCACGGATCTACGTTTAAGGGATCCCACGGAAGCCGACGAGGTTCGGCGTCTGCGAACCTTCGCGCACCGGTACGTGCCGGCCATCGCGCAGGACCGACCGCACGCAATATCCTTCACGTTGGACCGACCCGCGATGGTGCATCTCGGTGTACCGTCCGCGCTCCATTCGGAGAAGAGCATGAACAACAGCTTGTACAATCAGCTGCACTCCTGGGGTGGCTGGTCGCGAGCGGAAGACGTGGCCGGTTGCGCGACGACGCGCGTCATCCCGACGGGCGGAAAGGTTATTTCGCAGCACGGTAATGGCGCGACGGGCAACAATGTCGCCACGCAGCTCTCAAACAGTTTATACGATTTTGGGACCGGCACGTACTGGATTTACGTTGACGCGGTGCGCAATCCGAACCGCTACGCACAGGTGACGTTCGACGCGCCGGTGTATTTGACACGCACGATCTTGATGCAGCGCGGGGATGCAAACCAGTTTTCGCACTGGGGGTATTTGGGATTATTGCCTGACGCTGATCCCGACGACGACGCGAATTGGCGCTTCCTACTGCGTAACGAGCAAGGCCATCGGGCGGTGACGGAACATAACTTCCTGGACACGCCGCAGCGCGTTTCCGGCATACGAATCAAATGGATGGGCGACGATTTCAACGCCATGGGGTACCCCGATAGATATCACACAAACACTAACCCGTACATGCAAGTGTATAAGCTGTTCTTGTACGGCTGCGAAACGCACCCAGACGTCGTCGCCACATCCGAAGAGGTTAAATACGAACGAGCGGTGCGTGTGGACCGCTCGGGCAGCATGGGCGCGGTCGACCGGGCCCGCAGCGCGGGAGGGTACGACCCTCCGCAAGAGATGGTGTGGTACTCGGCGGTCGCGGAGCGCGGCACGCACACGCTGCGGTGCGGCGACGACGATCTCATGCGCCACCCGGAGCCCAACTGCGCGCAGACCGTGATCGCCATCTCCAACGCGCCCGAGGACGCCGCGCCCCGCGTGCTGACGCCATACAAGGGCCCCTTCGTCGGCGCGGCGGCCCTGCGCAACAGCACCCCGCACACCTCGGTGTCGCCGTTGGGCGGGGATCCCACGTGCCCCGCTGCGATGCACGAGAGTGCTGACCCGAGCCGTGTGTCGATGTGGGTTTACTTCGACCCGGAGGAGTTCGATGGCGACGCGTACTATTGGCGCTCCGGCGACGGCGTGCTGGACGCGGGCACGCCGGGCCCGACCCAACCGCACCTGACGGAGCTGATGGAGAAACGGAACCTTTACAATCCGTACGACCACCCCGGCGCTCTGTTGGACGGTATCGTGTCGCCGGCGTTCGACTCGGAGATGATGAAACCCGACGTGTTGCGGCCACATCTAAACGAGCGCGACGATCACGGCAATCGAATCAGGGCGAATGCTATGCCCGATCAGAACGACGACGCGCGCATCGGCGACGGTGGGTACTTTCGTTTCGACACCAACGTGGACAACCGAGACATGACCGTGGTTCTGGACCTGGACGGGCGAATGTGCCCATCGGGCGACGGCGCCGGTGCGACGCACGCGGGACGCAGATTTTCGATAAAAAGCGTCGAAATCTTCAACAAGCACCATCCTGGGGAGAGCTCGACGGGTGATCGGGACTACGTGGATCGCGTGCAGGTGCACTGCGCCGGTGCGGAGTTACGCCTCACGCCCGACGGTAATCCGGCGATGCACGACGACCCCGCCTGGCAACGCGTCACGCATCCGCATATGCCAGGCACCGGATACCACGATCTGCTACGCCCGCGACAACGCACTCACGTCTCCGGCAACGTGCATTACACGTTGCACGACAATCACCCCACGGTGATCGACCTCACCGGGGCCGAGAAGTGCGGTGGACCCTCAGCGCGTGCGCGGTACCTGCGTCTGCGGTTCGAGCGCCGTTTCAGCACCAGTCGGTCGTACGGCGGCCTCGCCGAGATTCGGGTGTGGGGCGTGCACACCCACACCGACGTGGTCGAAACGCGCATCGCGGCGTTGGCGAGCAAGCCGTCGCCGCCTACGCCCCCGCCCAGCGCCACCTCGTGGCGGCTCGACTGCGCGGCTGCCGGACATCAGAGTGGCCATAACCCGACGCCAACCCGCGTCAACCTGAACGAGTGGGCGTTGTGGGACGCCAGCGGCGCGCACCGTACCGACCTGGCGTACGCGCAGCGTGCTTCGCCGGACCCGCACCTGTACCCGCACACCTGGGCGCGCGCCTCTCTTTTCAACACGGCGCCCACTCATTTGGAAGAGGGTGGCAAGCGATGGACGCGAACGCAGATTGCATTTTTGAACGTGTATAATGGTGCATTATCTACCAGTCAAACCGGTGATCTCACCTTCAACGGTTACGGAAAATGGAGCGACGCTGCAATAAATGCAGCGGATTTCGCGTTTATCGAATTTGTTCCTGCGCACCTAAGCGCAGCCACGCATACGACATATTTCAGAATGGACAACATCGTATACGGATCGCAGATTGCAAGATACCCGACACAGTACACCACGGTGCTCGAAGACGCCAAAGCGGGTGTATGGATAACTCCGACCAGCGCGCAAAGCACATATCATATTTGCAATTTTGGAAAAGCGCATTTTGCGGGTAACGTTTGGCAAGCTTTTGGTTTTGCACACAATGATCAATGTATGGTCGGACCTATCGTTAACAATGAAGGGAATTACGTGGAAGGCGTTGTTAGACTGCACGGTCATAAAATGGTGGTAGGTGGCGATTACTGGGCTACGGACGGCGTCTACAACGTCAACAGCCTGCAGAGCGCGCAGATGACGTGCCCAGGATCATCCATCGTCCACACCTTCACGGAGCCCGTCGCCCCTACGGCCGCGGTGTGGGCCGGTAACGACAACGGCTACGACATGACCGGCATGCGCATTTTCTACGCCAGCGGCAACCTGAGCGCACCCCTGCGCCGCAAGGACACGCACCAGCCTTTGGCCCGACGATACCCACCCGTGGGCTTCACGGAGATGGCCGTCGACGCAGGGCACGTGTCGGCCACCCTGGATGGGGCGACCCATTATCTGCCTGACGCAAGAGCTGCCGACGTGGGCGCCAACTCAGCCTACGGCAGCACGCCGTACCGCGTGGATCTCGCCGTATCAGGCCAGACGTACGGCAACGGCGCGTACGCCATCGAGGTGACGGGCGCGTCGCAAGCGCGCAGGCCGGGGCATTACGCCTCCCACGCGCCGTACCGTCTTTTCGACCACGCGGACATGAACGACGGCGAGGGCTACACGCAGTACGATTACCGCGCGTATCAGCTGGAGACTGCGCCGTTCGCGCCGTACAACATCACGCTTACGCTGCCGGAGCGCGTCTATCTCGTGTATTACGAGTTGCACCCCCCCGGTGGGACGGCGCAGTGGCGAACTCCCTCCTCGTGGACCCTGTCCGCAAAAAACTGCGAAAACTTCGCGTCGAACGACGTGCGCACGCTGCACCACCGGGACGGCGCGCGCGAGAACGAGTGGTACACCTGGCGCGGCACCGAGTACGTCGTCACCGACGATGTGGCCTGCGCGGAGTTCGTGCTCACTATACGCGACACCCTGTACAGCGGCGATCTGCGACTGCAGGAGTGGGCGCTGTACGGATCGCCCACGATCGTGGCGCGCGAGGACGTCGAGAGCACCTGGACCGAGCACGGCGAGGCGCTGACTTTGGGCGAGGACGACACGAACCACAACAAACCGCTCAGCGTGCCCTTGTCGAACGGCGGGGTGCCGGACGGCGCGCGCCATTGGTCCATCGAAATACGGGACACTTTGGATCGCGTCGGCGACTTGGAGCTCATGGAGGCCAGCTTTTTGGACGCGAACATGCTGGTGATGCAGCCCGAATCCACCAGCTTCTCGAACAACGTAACCGCGAGCGCGCCGCTATTGTTGCACGATGGAACCAACTCGCCCGAGGGTGCCTACCGTGCGACGATTGGCACCCACAGCACCTCCGTCGTTTACGCTCGCGAAACGCTGCCCGTCACACTCAATTATACCTTTCCACGTGGAACGCCCGCACCCACCTACGCGCAATTCTCCTACGACACCGTGGTCGGAGCTGCCCCGCGTACCCTGCGCGTGCACTACTCGCACGGCGGGGTGTATTGGACGCAGCTTGCTGAGCACGCCGTGGAAGAGTGGGAGTTGCATCCGGCGGGCAGTCACCGCCCGCTGCGTTTCCGTCTGCGAGAACCGCACGTGCCCAAACTCTACGCGCACTGCGAGACCGAGCTGAACGCGAGCGTCAGCGTGGACGCCACCAGTGCCGATTTGAATCACAAAACGCTGTTAACGCGCGCGGACGCGCTCAGCGTGGACGCTTCCAAGTACATGGGCCCCGACCCGGTGCCGCTGCACGGCGACACTGCGATGACGCGATGTGACCTATCCGATGCGCAGGACGGACATCGGGTTTACCTGCTCGGTGACTGCGCGGACGTCGCGGGACTGTTGCCCCCAGGCACCCGTGACAACGTGACCCTACAGGTGGACGCCAACAGCGGCGGGACCACCAGCGTCATTTACGAATTCGCAACGAACGACACGGAAGTGACGAAACTGGAGATCGATCTGGACGCGGTCGCCCTCATACGCGACCTGCGCGTGTACCACACCTTGTCGCTCACCGACCCCGACGGGGCGTGGACGCCCTACGTGTTGCGGGACGAAGGAGTCGCCGGTCGGGGCCGGGAACTGCTCGGTCCGGAAGCGCCGGACCTGGGACGCACCGTACTGCTTCAGGGCGCGCAACCGGTCGCCGCGCTTGCGTGGCGCGTGGATTTTGCTAGCGCGACTCACCAGGACACCGCCCACGTCAGCGGTCTGCGACTGTACGGCGTGGAGGGCGTGTCGCCGACTCCCACCCCGACGCTGCCGAGCATGCTGGAAGCCGGTGGAGGCGCGACCCTGACTATGACTGATGCCGCCTCCTTGGTGACGCACGTGGAGATCGGCTTTCACGTGGACACGCTCGTGCCCACGCGGTGGCGCCTGGAGGCGCGTGGGTACGCCAGCGCCACGTGGCACACACTGCACGAACAGCGATACGAAGACGGCGCCGTCGCGCACGCTGTGGTGCGGGTGGAGAGTCGCGTGTCCGAGGTTAGGCTGACGGTGACGGATCGGACGGTCGCCCCACGATACAACCTGACACTCTTCAAGGCTGTGGGGTGCGAGTGCGAGGCGAACGGCCAGAGCCTGCAGCGTTTGGCAGTGCGCGCGCCGCGGTGGATCACGTCCGACGCGCGGACGGTGGACGCGCACGACGCGTCCGTTTTGGCCGGCGAGACCGAGTCCGCCCAGGAGGTGGCGGTGGTGGGTGCGAACCCGCTCGCTCTGGACGGCGACGCCGTGGGCTTGCAGCTGGACGCGTACGTCACCGGCGACGGTGTGCTGCGCGCGTTGCTGTTTCCGGATGGCCCCCGCGAGATGAGCGTCGCCGCGCCGCCGGTTTACGGTGTGGGCGTGATCTACCCCGCCACCGACGGCATCATGGCGATCGCGTACGACCTTGATCACGCGTCCGCGACCCCGGTCGTGCTGGCCGACCCAACATCGAACGCGATCCCCGGCAGGCGCGTGCAGCTGCACGTGGATCGCGCCGACGGTACCGTGCGCGTGTTGCGCAACACGGAGGTGCAGGGCGAACAGTCCGACGCGTACTACGTGGCGCACGTTTTCGACACGTACTTTAGCCCTCTGCGGCACACGCAGCAGGTGCGGTACGGCTTGCTCATGACGTCCGCCGCAGGGATCGTGGCGGAGCACACGAGGGAGGTGCACGAGAGCCGAACGTGCGAGGCGACGCGCGCGCTGGGATCCGCCTTTCACATAACGGACACCCAAAGCACGTACGAGTGCGGCAACTTCAGACGCTTGTCCTTGCGCGACGACGGTGCGGAGGTGATGTGCGTGCACTTCGAGCACACCCTGAGCCGACACGGCGCTTGGTCCACCGACGAGCTCAGCGCGCGATGCGAGGAGCTGGACGCGTCGCTGCTGTACGCGCCGGACTTGGATGCCGTCGACATCGAGCGGTTTGCGGACGAGCTGCGCAGCGCGTTCCGCGTCTCGTTCCACCAGAGCGCCAACACGGACAGCTCGCATCCGCTGTATCAAAACATCCTGGCGATGTTGAGCGCCTCGGAGGTGTCCGCGGTGGATATCGCGGAGCTGCAGTTGGTGCTGGGGGACGTCGCGTACGACGACGAGACGCCCCCCACACTGCCTCCGATGCCGGTGGATGCGGCTTGGGACGCCGTGGGCGCCGCTTGGGTATCGAGCAATCCCGCCTTTACCAAGCTGCTGCGCGATCAACCCACGCTGTGGTATCACGACGCGAACGCGACGAAGACGCACGACTGCGTCGCTATGGAGCTGCACGGCGATGCCGCGCCGAACGCTGACGCGATGTGGTACGCCAACGTGTCGGGAAGCGACGATCGCAAGGTGGTGCTGCGTGCGCAACCTTGCGACGCGCGCTACACGCACGCGGTCTGCGCCAGGCCTGCACGCGTCGACGCGCCTCCGCCTCCCCAAGCGCCGTCGGGTCCCGTGCCCCTCGTGCCCCGTTTCGGCGCGGCGCGCGACCTGAACGACGCGCCGCTGCAACTGGTGTCCTACACGGACGACCTCGACCTTTTCTCGGGCGATGGCGTCGCGATCGGTACCATCGGCATCGGCGGCGTCGCGGAGGTGGACGCGTCCATCGACTACGTGTACGCCGATCGCCCGGTGACCGTGGTCGCTCCGCAGGACGCGGTGCTCCTGCACGCGCAGGCGTCCGTTTTGGGTTGTTTGACGCGTCTGGTCGACGGCGAGTCCCTGACGCTGCGCCTGATCGCGCACGAAGGGGTGGACGTGCCCTACGCCGTGTTCGGCGAGTCCGGCGTGCTGCTGCACCAGGGCGTCGTCCCGGATGCGAATGCGATGATCAGCATCGACGTGACGGTGAACGACGACACGAACGCCGTGTTCCTGCGCACGCGGGACGTGCACATTTCGGCCAGCGCCAAACGCACATCGGACGGCGCCGGTGCGACCCCGTGTTTGCCGACCGGTGACTTCGCGGGCGGTTGGACGGGAGACGAAACGGAACCGGACGCGGACGACGCCATCGTGATGGCGGTGCTCAGGACGGACCCGGATCACCACAACCGAACGCTGCCCGTGGCGAACAGCGTGCGGGTGCGGATGGATATCATGCGCAGAACCCAGAACACGATTTACGATTCGCATTTATACGTCGGTCCGAACAGTTTACGCTTGACGGGCGTGGGTACCGACCGTTCTGCCAAAACAAACGAGGGCGCGGCGCGGGCCCGTCTGGATCGCGACAGCAACGACGGCTCGTCCCTGCAGATGCTGGTGGGCCACGTGCGCAACCGCACGAACGGTGGTTACGACGTGAACCCGTGGATACCTGAGTTTTTGCACTCCACCAGGGTGCCCACGTTGGACGGCGACGGGATCGCCCTTCTCAGCTTTATCAACGGGCGAGACCCGGACTTCGTGGACGAGACGAACTCGTTGGTCACGCGGGCGACGACGACGGTGTATCGCGGGCGGGTCGGCGGGTACGCCCTGCAGTCCTACGCGCTCGACACGGGCATCGATCTGGCCAACGGAACCCTCATCGCGGACGTGCCCGGGGCTCACGCCGTGAACGGACGCCCGATGCTTGGATCGGTGGATTACCTCTCCGGGGAGGCCCAGATGCCCGTGCGCACGCTGGGCCAGAGCCAGAACGACCTGAGCGCTTACGAGCACATTTTCATCCCGCAGCCGTCACCGTACATCACCACGGAGGTGTCGTACAACGTGCCCGCCTGTGTCGCAAGCGGACAATTAGACTACGAGACGGTGGGTCGGTGCGCCGCGCATCGCACGCGCAGCGGATGCGTGGAGGACCCGCTGTGCTCCTACGGGACCGAGGTGGTGGACGCCCGCGCCTACAACGCCCTGCTGACGCAGAGCAACACGGCGCAGCTGGCTTTAAGCCAACTGGTGGCCGTGGACGACACCGGATGCGACGGTGCGGCGCTCGGCCAATGCTCCACGGTCGGCTCGTTTTCGGATGCCACGGGTGTGACGTACAACGCCCTCACCGGAGTACACGGCGGCACGTTGCGCACCAACGGTTGCCCCGACGCCTCGCTGGTGGATCCGCAACTGTTGCTGGATGCGCGCGCGCGTTGCGTCGCGATCACCGTCAAACAGATTTCGACGACGCCGTACCCCATCAGCGTGCACGGCACCGTGGCGTACGACATCACCGGCGTCGCGGTTCGCGGGCCCTTTCAGGGCGGGGTGGTCGTGCAATGCGCCTCGAGCGCCTCCGGTACCGCCACGCATCGCTGCACCGCGGGTATCGACGTGCGAACGTGCGACAGCGAGGCCACGCGCGCATGCGGCGGAGACGCCGGCGCGCTGGACACGTGCGACGGCCGCGTGTACGACGGCTACACCGTCGCGGGCGACGCCTACGCGCTGCACTCGCAATACGCGTGCGTCGACGTGCCGCCCTCGCTGGACCACGCGCTCGTGGCGTACGCGTTGGACGGGCGCGGCGTGTACGCCATCGAGTCTCACCTTGCGAAGGGCGATTACGACGCGTGCAACGGTCATTACGGACCGGTGTCCACCGGACCGTATTCGCTGGGCGGCCACTACCCCTTGTACGCGCCCGGGACGCAGCTCGCCGCGTCTCACCAACACATGTGCGTCTACGTGGACGCGCAGACGGGCTGGCGGTGCGACGAGGGGCGCGCGGGTGAGACGGCGTACGAGATGCCCGACGACGCGGCGCCATCCCACCACGGCGACCACGCGCCCGACGCGCCACCGAACGGCGCCGTGGTCGACACGGGTTCGAGCGCCCGCGAGCGATTCGGGGATCTGTCGGTGTACCACTACCACATGACGCCCAGAGCGCCCTACACGCTCGGTTGCTACGGGCCGGTGCTCGACGTGGATCAGTGCAACGCGCTCTACGGGGAGAAGTGCCAGTCGCCGCCAACCACCGTACAGCTGATCACGGCGGAGGACGACCCGTTCGATGTCGATTACCGGCTGTACTGCCCGTGCTTTCGGCACGCGCACGCGTCCCATTTCGCGGACCCGCAGCGCCTGACCTACTCCGTCACGCACGAGCGTAGTCCACCGCCACCCAGTCCGCCGCCATTCCCGCCGCTACCCCCTCCGCCGTGCCCACCACCGACCGCCTCGCCCACGACGAGATCCCCGACCGGTTCTCCCACGACGGTCGCGCCCACCGTGCCTCCGACGCGCTCGCCCGTCACCGACGCCCCGACGCTTAGCCCCAGCGCTAGCCCAACAGCGCCGACAGCGGCACCCACCGCACCACCCACGACGGACGCACCCACGGACGCGCCCTCCACCCCACCCACCACGCACGCGCCTACGAAGTCGCCGACTCGATCGCCCAGCACCGACGCGCCCACCGCGTCGCCTTCCACGCCCCCCACTTCGCGCGGGCCGACGTCGTCTCCCACCGTGCCCCCCAGCACCGACGCGCCCACCGAGTCACCGTCCACGTCCCCCACTTCGCGCGGGCCGACGTCGTCTCCCACCGTGCCCCCCACGACGGACGGTCCGACCACCACCCCGACCGGGTCCCCCGCGACGCGCGCGCCCACGACCTCGCCCACGGGTTCGCCGGACACGCAAGCGCCGACGCGATCCCCGACCACGACACAGCCGACGAAGGCACCCACGCTCTCCCCGACCCAGCCCGGTGTGCGCACCACGATCACCGGCGCCACCCGCTTCCAGGGCGAAACGATCGTGACGCTGCGACGTAAGCTGATGACCAATCAGACGTTCGCCGAACTGTTCCTGACCAATTTGCGCAACGCCACGGAGACCGCGTCCACGCGCGTGCTGAGTCTCAGCGGTGGCTCCGACGCCGGTGCCGCCGTGGCCATGGTCGACGCGAACTACAGCATCATCGGAGACGACGTGCTCAGCGAGCACGTGTACGAGAACGTTTATTTCAACGAGGAGGACAACGTTTTTGTCACCGAGTTTATGAACAACGTGCGCGCGGAGATCGCCTCGACGCAGCCGAACGTCACCGCGGAGCAGGTCGCGATCCACAATTACCGCTCCATCTCGGTGGCTAGCCGTCGCCGACGTCTGTCGCAGTCCGGAATCTACGTCTCCGATATGTACGACGTCGTGGTGAACGCGTCGATCACGTACTACGACCTGGAGCGTTTGGATTTGCTGCATTCCGGGAGCACACGCAACGTCACGCTGCTGTCTATGGAGGCCGACATGCAGAACACTATCCAGCGGTCCAGGATTTTGGGGGTGCACACGGGCGGCGTGGCAATCGTGCAGAACACCACACTTCAGGATTACGCAGCCAGCGGGTTGGACGAGCAAAACCAACTGAGCGTGGAACAGACGGCGAGCGCGCTGCAGATCGCGTACAGCGGTGCGTCGTTCACCCCCGCGCGCACCTCCGCGCCCTCTTACGCCATGTACGCCAGTTACCCCGCATCGGCAACGCCCCCGACGCCGCCCGGGACGTCCAGCGTGGTGGTCGCGGAGATCCTCGCCGACACCGTCGCGCGGATGACCGACGCGCAGGACGCGCAAAGTTTCGCGGACAATACGGAAACCAGCACGCAACTGGCCGAGATTTTTGAGGACATCGTTTTAGCAGGTGAGCGGCACGACGCGGTTGCGAATGCGTCGGCGCGAGCGAGCGAGCGAACGAGCGAGCGCGCGTGCGAGCGTACGAGCGACCAGCAAAACGACGGCCGGCCTATTGTGAAGCCGTGGATGTCTACGGCTACGCTGTCCAACAATAAGGTTCGTATTTGAGATTTGTTTTAAGCTTGTGCGTGACGCTGTCATTGGATAATCCGCGGGGTGCTTGTCGGTCTTTTACGCGGGGTGGCGGTCTTTGAAAGGCGCGCGCGGTATGGCGTGTGGCGTTCGAGTGGGCACGCGCCGTGAAATGGACAACACGGAGGATATTCGTAAGGCGTTAAACCAGGGTACGTAAAACGTTGTTGCCTATCGCGTCATGCTGGAAAAGGCACGCGCAACAATACCCTTTTAAAGGTGCGCTTAGTAAAAAGCCCGTTCACCGATGCCCACGGTCTATCACCTTCACGCACGTCAAACTCGGCCTCATGCATTTAATCATACGCGTTGCCTCGCTGCCAAAAGTCACCCTATGGTTATTGATTACGGCGATTTTTTCTTACGCGTTGCTGATGCTTTGGATGACGCCGCACGCAAAAGACGTATCGGACAATCGGATCGATGTTGTCATCGTCGCTCTAAAGCCCACCTGCGTCACTCAAACGGTTATTCAGAGCATCCTTTTTTACATCGATCCACCCGCGCTGTACATCATCAGTAAGCACAACGAGAGTTGCGAGCATTTCAGAGCGATGCACGACAGGGTGCGCTGCTACCCCGAGGATAGCGTCATTTCCAACATGTCCCTCGCAGTGCTCACCGATTACTTTCATACGAGGCACGGTCGTTTTCTAACCGATGATAAAAATCCGCTCGCGGCTCGGATCGGTTGGTACTACCAGCAATTTCTTAAAATGGCCGTCGCGAGGCACTGGCCGCATCTGAGTGACCATTTTCTATTATGGGATTCGGATATGGTCATCATCAACCGCGTAAAACTGTTTTACGGCGCCCGAGTGGCCGTGCACTCCGGCGGTCACAACATCGAAGCGTACGACGCCACGTACCGCCGTTTGATGGGCAGGGGACTCGAAATGGACAAGTACGGTGGTAGCTTTACCACGCACCACGCGGTCGTCAGCAAGCACCTGATGAACAAGTTACTGGACGCCCTGAGCATCGAGGGCACCGATGATGCAAACTCCTGGATAACCAACATCGTGAACAACGCCGGAAACTCGGCGAGCGCGTTGACAGTCGGGTTTTCCGAGTACGGCACCTACGTAAGCTTCGTCAGGCAGACCGCGCCCCGCACGCAGCACGTGATTGAGTACAAACAGTGGGCGCGCGCGCCCGCTCGTGTGGCACATTTTTTTCAGCTGAGAGCGCGATATTTCGGCTGGTCACCATGCTGCCCCCGGTACTGGATGTTCTGGTATCACAAATACATTCTGCGGCAAACGTACGTCGGATTCGAGATCGGTCATATGCCGATTTGCGACATACGAAACGCCAAGTTCGCTGTGAAATATGGAATTTAAGGTCGTCCAAGATTTGTATTCGTTAATTTACTAAGTTTTACGACCCAGAATTGTGATATTTATTAATTGTTTCTGAATTGCTTCATACGGTTTTGGAAATTCTCGCAATAAGTTTGCTGCACTTCGCTCTCGCCGGCATTCACCGGATAGGTTTGCGTTGCATTATAAATCAGCTCTGCGGGGTTTTGATCGGGTCATTTCGAAGCAGACTCGAAAGCGGAATACGAGTAGGGTGGAGAATATTCGAAAATCATCGAACCACGGTAAGCAACCATCAACAGCCCTAGTTTTTCCAGACCGCTGATGGACACCACGAATTGGTCCACATTCCTATGTCAAAAAAAGGTCCCTCCCTCGTCGATCGATCGTAACCCGCTGCCTCTCGAGTGGTGATCGATCGGAAGAGTGTGTATACGCGTAAAGCCACCGCCGGTGTGCGATTTCGTCGACCCGACCACCATGGCCGGATCTTCTCGCAGCGGAAAAATCGCCCGGAGGCGGCGAAAAACACAACGTCGACGCGCTACCACCAGTACGGGAAACGAGGAAGAGGTGGTCGATTCCGCACCGGAAGAAATCGACACCGAGTTCGCGCAACAGATGCACGCGTACGAAGCGCGGGATGCGAGAAGGCGCGAGGAGTACGCGGAGTACGCGCGAGAACGTGGCGAGCGCCCTCAAAAGTTGAACGACGTTCGGTCTTTGATGATGAGCCCTGAAACATTAGTGCACTGCATCCCCAGAGACACGCGCGAAGGGCGTATCAGCGCTAGAATTCTTGAGCGAACCTTCCACGTTCTCGGCGAAAGCACGACACGGGAACTGCACCACTTTTATGCCGACGTGGTCAATTATCCGATGAGGAAATGCATATCGCGCTCGAAGAAAACAGACGGGCCGGACAAAATTTACAACTTTCTGCGCCAAGAGGTTCGTGACTCTATCCGGATCAACCCCGACCCGGTCAACAACATCGCCGTGAACCTTGTCATCGACGAGAGTTACATCGACGCGCCCGTTATTTTCACCGGAACCGACGGAAGCGCCCGAGCGGAACGCGCGGCGGCGAGAGCGAACTGGGTCGAACTTTTGCAAAGCAATCGCATGGCTCTCAACGGAGGCGGCGTAAGCGACCTACCGCAGCTGCTGCAAAAACAAAACTACGATCGTATCAGCAAAACGGCACTCGGTTGGATATGCAACGTGTACGTATGTGGGCTGCACAAACGCAAAGAGACGCCCGTGTCTGTTTGCGACCACATGATCCTCTTAGCCGCCGAACAGGCGAGTGCGATCTTTCCTAAGAATTTCGACAGCTACGTACTGCGCGCGATCGAGAAATGTACTCCGTGCGCCCCTCTGAGCAACAGTTACACGTACGACGCTTGCCTGACGTGGTCGACAGAAACGCGGGGCGTCAATTTCAGAAATCAGTTTTTGAAACATCTGTTCGAGCACGATGTCGCCGATTGTCCTGTTGTTAAACGCCTCCAACGGACGTGCGGCGTGGTTCTCGAAGAGTTGGAACTCAGCCCGAAGCAAATATCCGTGGCGCGTGGTTTTGTATGGGCCGAAATGTACGTGCTCAACGTGCAGATCGCGATCGTCACCTTTTTGAAGTACGGACCCAAGAGCGATCACTTTCGACCAACCGATGGAGGGGCGCATTACACGGATACGGACATCGCTCGGCTGTTTTTTGAAATCGCCGATGGCGAAGATATTCACAGCCGCCACGACGCGGTCACGGTGTACCACACGCCACCGTCCACGGCGCACGGCGATGTACTGCCAGTATGCCCCATATGTCTTGAAATCACTCACTATACCAACAGCAAATTCACCAGTACCAAGAATGCGGTGGTCAATTGCCACAGATGCTTGCAACCGATTCACGTGAAATGCCATCCAAAATCAGACTCCTGCATTTCCTCCCTGAAAAGTTGTCCGTGCTGTCGCGCCCCGGGAGAATGGCTCATAGACGTCGAACGTGCAAATTTGAAAGGGCAAAGCGGCAAATCGTAACGATATCATCTAACCTGCGTATATCTCTGCTCTTTATGTTTCAGGATCGAATCAATTTACCATGCCTTACCGACTTAAACAAACCGTGAATAGCAGAGCGGGGTGATGACATTGCGACGACGCTGTGTCGGCGTCGTCTGTCAGTCATACGATCAAACCATTTTTTATACAAATCGCGTTTACAGTTTTCAAAAAGCTGTGTTTGGCATATCCGGAACATGCGAAGAGACCTATGGCTGAGAAGACCGCGCCTCTTATTTTGGGTTTTACGCTCGACCGTGGCGGTGGACGGAACCGTCGTAGCTCCCGACGGTCCCGCACCTTGATGTGGTGACGCCTTCTAAACTGCTGCAGACGCGCCAGCTGCCACGGTTGGAGGTTCGCCGTACCAATTGTGCACGACATACACGAAAGTCGGATTCTCCGGCTTTCTCTTTACGTCGGAGTAGTCAGCGGCCGGGTCGTAATTTATATGAAACATGACAGCAGACTTATACGATGATGCTCTCAAAGATTCCTGGTCAATTTCTTTTAATGGTGCGTCACCTGGATGTTTCCAAGAGCATTGCCACCCACCAATTTGTAGGGTATGACTGTAAAAACAGTCAAGCAGGTCCTCATTTTTTGAAATGGCGAATGCTTCAGTATTATCAAAGTATGCGTCACAGTCGTCATCAGTGCCAACCTTATTTGGAGATCCGTAGCCAGTTTCCGGTTGCAACCGCGAAAGGCCCCCCGTTTTCAAATCGATGTGTATACGCAGCTGTAGATCGGGTGTGAATCCAACGTCGTGGTAATAATAATTCGACAGTACTTCGCCGCCGGTTGTTGCTATCCGCTGTATCAACACCTTACCCACTGGGGTTAAAATAAATCGTGATTGTATTTGCGAAGATGGACTATCAGTTGTTTTTATGACACGTCGAACATGATAGTGATCGCGTCCATATTCGCCGGATGTACTTGTAGGTGTCGGTCCAAAATGGAGCGTATTGCCCTGAACGTCCGTGTCTTCCCCTCTGTGCTTATGATAAAAAAAGACATTGGATTTGTCCGGCGTTGTCACTTTGTAACCCGAATTTTGTTTGTATACGTAGTCATTCGACACGCTATCGCGCATCCAAAATTGTGAGTGTTTTACACAAATGTCAGCGTGTTTCTCATCGGTCTTCACAAAATTGTAACCTTTGGGCATATTTAAGTACAGTACATAGTGCTGGATATATAATCCACTGGGTTTAAGATCATGTTTGTCAAAGTCCATCCGGAATGTAAATGCCATGCCTTCTACCCCTACAGTAGTAGGCTCACTAATTATTCTTATACGCGGAGCAGGGTCGTTCCAGGTTCTGCAAAAATCGTCGGTGTACATCAATTCACCGTCTTGGGGTTTACAAGTTTTGGGCCTAGACGCGCCTGCGTCGCACAATTGAGTATCGCATATCGGCGCAGGGTTTAATCCCGCGGCGTCGGATAAACTCAATTTGCTCCCTTTAAGCGCTATATTTATTGTACCAATCTGTGCTTTCCTATTCAGGTACGGAGTCACTATAGGAAAGGCAGTATTTAGGATTGCTTTCATATCCCTTTTCTTCGCTGGGCGATTTGGCTCTACCGTGGCGGTGGACGGACCCGGCGTAGCTTCCGACGGTCCCGCGCCTCCTCGTGCCGGTGAACCAGTCAGGTCGTGTACAACGGTCACTTCACCGGTGATATCGACTTCGTCGTCCGTCTCGTTTCCGGAACTAGCCACCATGTTTATTATGTCGGGATTATCCACCATGCATAGTTGGGTGACGATGGACATGACGCCGCGTGCGCTATATACAACACGCAAGGTATGTCTACTGTGCTACTTGAAGTTGGTGTTTGTATTTATACGCAAATCTGCACCAGATGCGCACAATTAGACAAGGCAAGCACGCCGATAACCATACCCTCGAGTGCGCGTTCACTGACAGGGCACTTCGCTTCACATCGTAAATATAAAACGCCGAATTCACCACGCCCGGGCGCGGTGCTCACCGTACGTGTCGCCATGAGTATCGACGAACGGTTCGCGCGATCCACGCCGCAGCAACGCGCCGTGTTGGAGCACGTGCTCGTGGACGGGCGTAACGTGCTCCTTCTCGGCGGCGCGGGCACGGGTAAGAGCGACACTATACAATTGGTGCGTGAACTGTGGACCGAACGCGATCGTAAAAATCCTGCGCGCGCGTTGGGCCCCGCCGTCGTGACATCCCCAATCGGTTGCGCCGCCGCGCGGCATCCCGACGGATGCACGCTGGACGCGCTGTTCGCCGTCGGCGCGCTCAGCGATTACGACCTGTGCGTCGCCCGCTTCAGGAAGAAGCTGGTGGCCGAACACGGGCGCAAACGTAAGGTCGGCGGCTCGATGGCGCCGCGTCGTGACGGGAAAGCACTGGATGATACGCTGCAACGCTTGCGCGCTATGGGACTTCTCATCGTGGAGGAGGTCACGGGCATGTGCGCGGGGAAGTTGAAACTCGTCGACGCCCTGCTGCGCGTCGCGCGGACGTCCAAGAAACCCTTCGGTGGCGTCGCCGTGTTGTTGGTGGGTGATTTTTTGCAGCTGGACGCGCCCACCGCGAACGGTGCCAATCAATTATACAAATCGCCCCTGCTCGTCGGTGGAAGCTTTGTGGTGCACGTGCTGCGCGCGAACTTGCGGCAGGTGGGTGACGCGCGTTACGCGGAGCTTTTGGAACGCGTTCGCCGCGGCGCGTGCACCGAGGAGGACCTCTCTCTGCTACGCACCAGAACCGTGGATGTCGCGCCCCTTACGAGCGATGCTGCGTGGTATCTGTGCAGCACCAACGACTCCGCGGACGAGCGCAACCGCGCGTGCCACGATCGACTATCCAAATCGGCGCACTCGCGCGAGTACGTCGCGACGTTTCGTTGGCGCGGTAAGAACGACGAAGACGGCGTGTACGTCGACGGCCCGGCGAATCTCGGTCCGCTAGCGGTGTCCAGTATGCCCGTGGAGGTAGCCCGCGCGTACCGCGCGTTGACAAAACGCCACCACGGCATGGCGTCGATGAGCGTGTGCGTGGGTGCGCGCGTTATGCTGACGCAGAATCGCGATCGCGAACTGTCCGATCGGCGCATGATGAACGGTCGGCGCGGTACAGTGCGCGCCACAAACGCGGATGGGATGTGCGTGTGTTTTGATGACGCCCCGTCCGAATTATGCGAGCTACCCGTGCGTGCGGCGCGCGTCGCCGCGGACTTCCCGGCCGGCGCAGACTGCGAGCTACGGTACATGCCGGTGAAACTAGCGTGGGCCAGCACGATACACAAAGCCCAAGGTGGCGAAGCCGATTGCGTGGTGGTCGATTGCGACAGGCTTTTCGATCCGCGACTATTTTACGTGGGCGTTTCGAGATGTCGCACGCTCGGGGGTCTGACGTTGCTTAATTTTCACTCGGTGCCAGACATGCAACAGCTGCCGGAGGCGACCCTATACGAGCAGCTCGAGCGGTGGGAAAGCGATAAGGCACGACTCTACGATTGCGGTGTGGACGGACCTCTAGCCCACTTAGCATAGCAACAAGTAAATATTTTACACGTAAACAGTTCCACGAACTCTGGTGTGAACATCGTTGTGTCCACAACAATCTACAACAAATTGGCGCTACACGCGCGCGCACTGTCTATTCACGGTGGGTCAGAGTACGGCCGGCAGGTTTGCAGGGGGTAATCGGTTGTATTACGCCAGGTTTGCAAAGCGCCGCGGAGTCCCTCACTTCATCAGCGTTTGTTGAAGGTGCCTTTGCGGGTGACGCGTGAGCGGCGTCCACGACTGGTTGACGACGGTAGCTTGGTAGAAAGTGATTCACCAAATCAAACGCCTTGATGACATTGGTAGCCCAATGATACCAGCAGTTGTAAATATTGCGAGGGTCATTACTTGTCGTCGGAAAGCTTTCGATGTGCCGTTTGTACGAGGTTTTTGCCTCTTTCAGGATGGTTCCCACATCCTCCTCACCGTAGTACAACCAGAATGTGTGTACGGGGCTGGCTTCTTTCGGGGCTGGATCCTTGCCTTTCAAACACTCAAACCTGGCCTTGAAACGGTTATCCCACAAACTTGCATAAGTGACGACGAAGTTTGCCTCGGGCCGGTGTTTGCGAATTTTTGTCTGCTGAGTGTCTTTGAGGTGCGCGGCCTGCAAAATGTAAACACGCTGTCAAAAACTTTGAACGAAACCATACATCAAACAGTCAAACAAAAGTGAAACACTCACGAATTCAAGAGTACGGTTCGTCTTGTAAAAGTTTTTCATGACATCGGTCCGCATGATACGCATGCGCAGCAGATCTGCGAACGAGTAGTGGTCTTCGCTCAGGTCCTTGTAAATGATTGTATACTTGTTAGAACTCGCCTCGTTAGAACTTCCGTCAGGATTGGCAGTGACGACGGCAAGTATAATGTTCCACCTCGGTTTCCTGTGATTATTATGTTTATCGCATCGGTTGGTTGTGGTGTTATTCATTAGGCGCTGATAAGTTTTCTTGCTTTTCTTTTTTTCATCTGTCTTTTCAACGGACGCTTTCCGTTTCTCGTGAGCGGACTTTGTCATGTTGTAAAAAACAAAAATGGTGGTTATGTTAAGCGGTGTAGCGGTCACGACACCAACTTTGGCACGAATGCCAAACTAGAACGGCACACGGTCCTTTTGTAGGCACGTGCTGCACAGTAAGTCGGAGATATGCACAACAGCTACGCTACGATCGGAGGCTTGTCCACAATTGTCACTGCTATTTAAAGCTGCCATCATATCAATATATGAGGAATATATAAAGTGACGGAAAGTAACGGACAGAATCTTGACGAACTCTACCAGCAAGAATGACAATTAGGGACATTTGTGTACGATCGTGATCGCGGGTGCAATCGTTTAGTATTTACGATTTAGATATTGCCTACGGCCCAGCGTGTTCACCGATATAGTAACGGTAATAATATATAAATTATATTTATAAATGACAAGTCCTATCACAGCATACAGTCGTACCGATATGTTGCTGTGGTCACATTTTCTTATCACGCGGCGCCCACCTCCTGAACAAGTTTCACCCACGTACCCACTTGGTCAGTTGCCCCTTTCGGCTACCGTCAAATTTGGTACCTACCGTGATTTATACAGCCAAAAGGCGTGGCCGATATAAACAGTGAATCTTTGAATATGCAGGGCGCGTAACTGACTGTTACACATACCGTTACGAATGCGACGATCAACACACAACGGCAGGACACCTTATCGATGTGGTGGTGGCGTGATAGGTCCACGTGTTCGGCGAAAATCATGACGCGATTGATAATACTCGGGCGTACCAAAACTTCTCCAAGGAAGGCTGTGATATTGGCACAAATAACTGGGATACCGTCAAAATCTAAGCTAAGCCTGTTTTCGCCTTTACACCGTGTTTGGTTAGACGATGACTCGTATACGCCCCGTCGGACATGCCAAGAGCAAAGAATATGTAAATAGCGTCCGGACTACAGGAGAAGCTCAAGACAGCGACGCCGTTTCCGAAGGTAAGAATCTCGCTGGGGCCGTTGGTGAGACCGCTGCTTAGTTTGATGCTGAAACCGTTGTTGGTAAATGGGGTTTTGTCAAAGTCCAAACTGGCGGTGTATTTTAAACTTTTGCGACTTTGCACCGTAGTTGGTTTGAAATTTACCAAACACCACGCCCGTCGATACTCCAAAAGCAACCGATAAGTCAAAAGTATCCGCCCCTCAGGTACCGCAAATGGCAGCGACGACGAGTCCAAACCTGATGGTAGCAGCGACGACGGGTCCGTTTCTGATAATGACAGCGTCGACGGATCCGAAGAAGGGAACCCTGCTGGGCTGGACCCGCCAGCCAGCCAGGGCCCGCAGACCCTTGACATAACCGCTACCCGGAATAGCGACGGGTCCGATTCTGCTGGTAGCAGCGACGACGGGTCCGCTTCTGATACTGACAGCGACGACGGATCCCAAGAAGGGAACCCTGCTGGGCTGGGCCCGCCAGCCAGCCAGGGCCCGCAGACCAATGACGTTGATTTTTCTGTAGATGGGACCCCCGAACAGTCCCCCGAAGGGACTCCCGAAGGGGCCGTTAGCGAGACCGCCGCTACGGAGACCGCCGATGCGGACAACGAAGATGAAAACGGTGAGGGAACCGATGGTGAAACCGGTGCTGACACCGGTGCTGACACCGGTGTTGAATTCGACGCCACAAACGTTGCGGGTACGTAGCTTATTCTTTTTTGCTTTGGGATATTGTAAACGCGTTCAGTGTTGAACGGCGTGTACCCCGCGCATCCATGCAGGCAACTTTGCGGGGGGAAGTGTAAGCAAGAAGCGGCCACGAAATGTCACAGACCTGGACTCGAACGAGACGCGAGGGCAGCCAAGTCCCGTTGGCACCGCAGCAGCTGACAATGGCATACGCGAAAACATTACTCGTTACCAACACCCGCCTGTACCACGCTTTCGCGACTCAGCTCCCGTTCGCGAACAGCAGCACGTGGGCGACCCGATACCTGGCGTCGAACAGGACAACGGAGGCGCGTTGGGTAACCAGCAGCAGAACAGCCGAAAGATTACTTTCTACTTCATTCTTCAGGAGGTAAGTGCTTCGCTTTTCGCGGTTTTGCAACGTTTGAGACGCACGCACTGACGTTACCCAATTACATGCGCGGCAGATTTGTCAAACTGTTACAGTCCTACAACAATCCCAAATGTCTTTACTATCGGTGCGTATTGCTTTTCGCCACGTTTCGCTTTGCACCTGCATAAACCATTTCGTTAAAAGGTAACTTCGGCTGGCAGGTGTGCGAAAAATTAGAGTGTTTTAACGGCTACGATTTACGCAAATTTGCCTTTGTGTTGGACGGCCACCGTGCACGCGAGGCTATGACAGTCGCTGAAATCTGCAAAAAGTTTCACGACAGCTTCGAAGTAGACGCGCAAGGAGTGCCGGAGCTAACTATTGACCTAATGGCACAGCAGGTTGGTGGTTAGGCTTGCAGCCCGATACCACGAACAGTACATAGATAGACAATAGACATAGATAGGCTAGTGTCCCAAACTACGTCATCACGTTTACAAGTATCTTTTATACATGTTTGCTGTTGTTTGCCACCCGAAGTGAACTTATAATTCAAAAAACAGTGACCACGCACTCAAAGCGTATGAATATATTGTTCAAGCGACACAAATACAAATGTTCGGCATACCATGACGCAAAGTTTTGCGTTGCGCCACCATATTTTAGGGTTTTTTTGGGTTTACGATACAGGGCACCCTAGGGACATTCACCTCGGAGCACGCCATGTAGTTTGCCACGAGGGATACGCATTACTTTTTTGTTGAACTTTGCGGTGTTTGGTTGCTTGCGGGCCATGCCTTGCACCGATCGGTAGCCATCACCGTTCGCAGTCACATTATCGCTTCACACCTCGTATCAACACCCGAACATTTTTCGGTGCCTTGGGGTCAGCAGGTGGCGAGCATCTCACATTTTACGTTACACTATAACAAAACGTTGTTTACACAGCATTTCGCGTTCAACCTTCGAGCAAATACACAAACGACGCGATTTTACGTATACGCGCGTAGCCATCCAAATAAGTGTACAACGTTGTATATAGATGTGCTGGATTATTGTTTGTATTCCAAATAGCTATAAAACATTTAAATAACGAGTTTCTGATACGCAGACATGCATTTCTTACGATGCATCGACGACGGACCAGGCATCTTGGTTTGTGATAACGTCTCTAAATCCACAGCAGGCGCTGGTTTATTGGCGTTTTTTATTCGTTTCACGTATATATAAATAAAAATTATAAGGAAGATCACGAACGCCCCGCAGGTCACACCGATTATGATATAGCTCCTTTGATTGGTATTGTCGTCGTCGTCGTCCTCAGTGATTTCCACATTTACTTTTGCGTCGTCCTTTGGCGGTGGCGATGGGCTGGGTGTCGTCGTGCTAGAGTCCGCGTCTCTTTCCAACGCCTCCGGCACCCTTTCTTGGTTAACGGAAAGCACATCGGCGTCACCGCCGACGGAGACTTGGTAATTAAGGTCCCGTGGCAGCAACGTGAAAAAAAGCTGTTCGTCTCCGACCCCTCGCTTGGCGCGCGCGTCGCGCGTCGTCTGCAAGAGCCTGCGGCGGCGTAGCATCGCGCCGGCGACCGGACGCAGCATGGTCACCGCGCACACCGAGATGCGATACTCGTCGCGAGCGACGTTGGGCCCGAGACCGAAGTTCGGCAACAGGGGTTGTACGAAAGCGTTTTTTGGACCGGACGCTGATTGAAGATTGTGGTTCATCAACAAGGGCCCGTCGCGTTCCAACTCGTCGTTGACCCTGAAAGTGGTCGGAGTGCTGCGGAGCGATGCGGTTGCGGACCTTTGACCTTCGATGTACGCCTGCAGCGTCGGATCCAGACCGACCTCGTTTGCCAATCCCCGATCGTAATGCATCACGGCAAAACCCAGCAAGGATCCCGCGTCGGCCGCCTGGCGTAACTGGCAGATATCCTGTATTTTATCGTCGGCGTTCACGTCAAACTCGCTGGAGCTGTCCGCGCGCGTGTACTCGAGGTATTGTTTGCTGGCCGCGCGTGCCATGACGGCAGAAAACAGCACCTCCATATCGTACGCCTCTCGGTCGGACGCGTCGCGCATTGTGATGTAGGTGGCGACGGGCGTGTTTTCGCTGGTCGCGCGTATCATCTGGGGTCCGTCCGGTTTGCCCACGTTGCGCAACGCGTCCATCACGTACGCGGGCTGCCAGCGTTCGTAATCCACTAGCTGCGCGCTGATGATGTCCGATGTCAAAGTGTGCATGGTCATCTCGAGGGGCACCTCAAGCTCCACGACCGAAAGCGCCTGGATCGAGGCCCGCACAGCGTGTTGCAGGTAAGGTTGTTTCAGCGGGTCGGACACGATGCTGCCGTCAGTTTCGAGCAGTCTGTAGTCGTACCGAAGGCTCATCTCGAAGTCCGCGGCCACGTCCGTAGCCACCGGCGTCAGGACGCCGGCCTTCATGAACCCGACGTTATAAATGCAAACCATTATCGCCGATTGCGCGTAGAAGGTACCGGTGAGCGCGGTGTCGAAATCGCCGGGTACGACGCTCGCGTCGATCGCGCGGGCGTCTGTGAACCCGTTTGAACCGTAAACGTGATTGCATGTGGCATCCTCCAACGCGTCGTACGCGCCGATCGAATCGGGCGTCATGGTGATATAATGGTACGCTTGATCGGGCAATCCTTCGTCGTCGAACGAAAGCCTGGCCGTGCGATATCTTGGCGACTGGTCGAGCACCAGCGCGGTTGGTGCCACGGCGAGCAGATCGCGGCGCCTGAGGGCTGTCGGTCCTAGCACGTACGACGTGATATTGTACGTGGTTTTGAACGTGTGCGTGGACGAGCCGGTCAAGACGCGCTCGGTGACCTGATCCGTCACGGAGAAGGTGTTGAAGCTGTCCACGGACTCATCCTTGATCGCCAGAGCCACGACGACATTGTTTTCCGAAACCACGCGCAGATGCTGCTCCATGGTTCGGACCATGGATCGCCCGTTCACTTTTTTAATCAACTCCTCGGTGATGGTCATCGGAAAATCGTACACCACGCCGTTTTCGGTGTACTCCTTTCGCGCGCCCATAGCCACCTGATTCCGCAGGTACGCGTCCAGGTCGACCATAAGGCGCCACGACATGCCGTTCAGGGTGCACTCCGGGCTCAACGTGCGCCCGCCCAGCGCGCGCCCTGTGGGGGCGGCCGTCGTCCAAGAGATGATCGACGAGGAATTGCACGTGGCGTCCAACGCCGGCAGCGGTAGTGAGGTGTCCGGGTCCGCGTACGTGGAGTACGCGCGCCCCTGCGTCAGGGCACGCTGCTCGAACGCCGCGTCGCAACTGCTGGCGCCGTAAGCTCGCGTACCGGTAGGATCGAACAGCAGATCCAACGGCTGCCATGCTGAGGTCCCCCCACGCTTGCCGGCAGCGATCGTTTGATCTCCGAACAACAGTTCGAACACGTACCGGTCGATGCTGTCGGGGGGTGGGGGCGGCGCGTACACTTCGATGTCCAGTTGCTGATCCGCGGTGACACGCACGTCGGCGATACGCGGCGTGCCGCAGATGAACGCCGGTTGACTGATTTGCGCTTGGGTGGTTTGCCCGCTGAACTGGCCCTCGGCGAGCACGACCGTAATGGCCGCCACGATCAGCAGCATCCACGCGCGGCGCATTGGAAGATGAGCTCAGTGATCGCGCACGACGCAAAGACGCCGCAGGTTAGACCGGTACAACCAACACGATTCACGCATATCTATACGGCGCACCGAGCGATGTTTGCACCAGGTATTTCGCGGAGTCGTGCGTGACGGGTACGTGAAGGGATGTCGTAGCGACCGCGTGCGTGTGTATATATATAGACGCGTGGGTGCGTGTATACGCGCATCTCAAAAAAATGCACGAACGTGTACGAGCGCGCGATCTCGCATCCGAAGGAGCGCCGTGAATGCCTCGACGCGCGCACGCGATAACGTAAATGAGCGCATCGACGTCCGGGCGCGACGACTCGGCGCGAGCAACTCTGTGCGCCTGCCTGCTGTGTTTTTTTATCGTGGCCGGTACCGGCCTTGGCGTGGCGACCTACGCGTATTACGACGACGACGACGAGCACACCACCCGCGCATCGTCAGCGAGCGTGACGCTGCGAAATGCTTCGTCCGGCGCGTCTTCGAAACAGCACGCCGACGTAACTCATACGCAGTCGCCGATAGCCGTGTCGACGCCGGACACCGTCGTCTGCGCTAAGGATCAAGGGCGTCGTCTCGAACGCACCGACGGGCTCCTTCGGAGCGCCAAGGACGGCCCGAGTGCGAACATCACCGCCGACGCCGTTTATTTTGATACCGCGCGGAGTTTGGACGGCTTCGTGACGCGATACGGCGAGATTCTAGCGGCGCATCTCGCGCAGTACCCCGAGGATCACGCTACCGTCCATCAGCTGTCGTGCGGACGCGCCATGGTCACCGTGCTGTCCACCGGTCCGACGGTGCTTATCATAATCGGACACACCCGGCAAATTGCCGGTGGGATGGTCTTCAAACCGCCCGGCAGAGGGTTGGAGCTCGTGCTGCGCCCCGATCGTGATCCCGCCTACGCGCTGAAGGCGCACCCCGCTTGGCGCAACGTCGACTTGGCAGCGATGCGAAATCGCGTGAGTTGGTCACTGCGCGCGGCTGACAATCACACCCAGTTAGCCCGTGGGTACATACAGGGGGACGACGGACTGTACATACGCGCGTTTACGCCTGGTGATACGTATTACGTCATTGGCGACGTCTACGGATACGGATTCTGCATACCGATGGCTCGTCGATACGTCAGCTCCAGCGTCGCCGCGCACGACTTCACGACCGCGACGTACCCGCATTACGGCTACTACTCGCTGACGCGAGACGGAATGCATCTCGACGGCGGTGCGGTCTTTCAAAATTTTGTTCCCGGTCGGCCAAGCGCGCGCGAAATCCGATTGGCGACGGCAACCGGGTACGCCGAGAAGCAGCTCGGTCGATCCAGACGTGCCGCGTGCCAGGCCCACGCCGAACCGCGCGACGCGCCTCGAGCGCGGATCGCGTCCACTCGCGTCGTCGAAGGCGACGTGGTGACGCCGCCGCGCAAATACCAATTCATGGTATCCCTGCAGGTTGCGTACGACGTGGGCGCGAGTGGCATGGACGCGCACGTCTGCGGCGGCACGCTCGTCGCGGCTCGCTGGTTGCTGACGAGCGCGCACTGCGTGCACGGCGTGCACGCCGACTGGCCGGGCGAGGTGAACTGCTTCGTCAACATCCATCACGCGGACATAGGACGGCATCACCTATCCAGCGATGAGGAGACCTGCGTGGAGACCGTCGCGATCGCGTCGGTGATACTGCATCCCCTGTACGACCCCTTGACTTTTGCGTACGACGTGGCGCTGGTCGAGCTCGTCGCGGATAGCTCGTACGAACCCATCGTGGTGTACGACCCGCGTCGGCACGACCCGAACATGGGCGCGATCGGTAGCACCGTGTCCGTCGCGGGATGGGGCCACACCACGTTTAACGGCGCGGTGTCCGACGAGTTGCTTATCATGCACACGCGCATCTACGACCGCGAGGAATGCGTCCACAATTATAAACATATCAAAGACGAATCCGGCGTTGAGCATAGCATGGCGAACGTCGCTTTCGGAGAATACAATTTTTGCGCGTATCGACGCGATGGGGACGTGATCGTCGACAACTGCCAGGGCGACTCCGGCGGTGCGCTGTTCGCGGTGGACGCGATGACCGGGCGACCTCACGTTTTGGGACTCGTCAGCTGGGGGTTCA
>LGRX02006643.1:0-23618 GCA_001247695.2 Cymbomonas tetramitiformis
ACTCTGAGGACTCGGGACAGTGGGGACTTTTGGTCCCGGTGGCTGCTCGGTGGAAGGGCCACTTTCAGCACCAGGCTGACCGACTGCTGCGACCTGGTCACGCCAACGCACTCGCTTACGCCGTGCTCGGGGTCGTCGCTCCGCGACCAGACCCCGGCCCTGCTGGAGCGCCGCGGCTGCCTGCGCGTGCCAGGTGGGTGGCTTCCCGGCCGCGTGATCCTCTATCGCCTGCCTACGCACCGCTGGCGGAAGCAACGCAAATGCTCCGTTCGCCTCCTGCTTGCTAGCGAAAAAGCTGAGAGGGTCAGGGTGATCCCCGGCCTCGTCGACCGTGCTCGCAAATCCCTGTGGCCTAATATCCTCGACCACCGCCCCTACTCTCTGCAAATGACACGCTCCTTCCACGTCACTGTAGCCGGACTCGGAACTGTCCGAGACCAACCCTCCCGGCCCCTCAGACTCCTCAGCTCCGTCCGGCACCGCTGCGCTGGGACGCACGCTGACTTCACCATCCTCGGACCCGGAGGAGGGTTCTGACGCCAGGCCTGCTACAACATCGTTGGGGGAATCTTCGTCGGAGTCTCCCCCCCCCTTGTTGCAGGCCAACGCGCCAAAAGCCCCATCGGGGCCGAGGTAGACGACGAAAGCCTGCTCCTCTCTGTTTCGGAGGGTCCGCAGGTCCCGGCGAGCCCGACGTTGGCTCAAAAGGACTCCCTGTACCACTGCCATTGCCGTGTCCTTGGACCGACTGGGGTCCGGTGACCCCGGCGAACAGCCGGTGATGACGACCTCTTCCCTGCCCTTGGTGAACCGGACCGAACCCCAGTTCTTATAATCCAGCGTAACCGGGGAAAGGGTCGCCAGCCAAGGACCCCCCAGGATGACATCCACCTTGAGGTCGAGTGGCATTACCCGAAGCTCAACCTGCTGGCCGTAAGACCCCTTTGACGTCTCAGCAAGGAGCTTGGGCCTGATGCAGGAATTAGCATCATATGTGGTGCCGTCAGCCACTCGAACCCGCATGGCTTGCTCGTGGCGCACCGGCTTGACGCCGGAGAGCCTCTGCAGAGTACTCTTTGCGATGATATTGGTGGATGCTCCCGAATCCACTAACACCTTGACTCTGACGCCCGCAATCCAGGCCCACAACAGCAACAACGTCGGTGTGCGACTGTGCCTGTCGAAACTCCTCGGGCGCGCTCCCATCGAGGACACCGCTGCCAGGGACTCACACCAGCTCGGACTGATATCGCCGTCCTGCATTATGCAGTCCAGGCGGGTGACTGACGTTTCTGCGTCGGAGTCACAGTCCGGGAGGCAGTAAGTACACGCGGCCGCTAGCAGGCCGATGGCGACTGCTTTCTGAACTGCGCTGCGCTCTGGGAAGTCTGGGGGGGACACCGCGACTTGGACTGACGCTGCAGCCAGTTTAGCTGCTATGTGCTTTCTGACTTGCTCGTCCCGGTGCATCAGCTCATTGTCTTGCTGAAGTTCCCTATTCTCCCTTTCCAACTCCTCCTTTACGAAGGCGTGGAAGTCCGCATGGCGTTCTGTTGAGGTAGAAGCCGGGTCCCTACCCTCCAACTCGTACCTGCGCTGCAATCGAGAGGTTCGAAGCGCCTTGTCTTCAGGAGTCAGCCATGGTCTGCGTTTCGGGCCCAAAGCCTGGCGAGCCCTGCTTCGGGTCAACCACGGCCGACTGGGCTTTGAAGTTCTCTCTGGTGGTGAGAGTTCTTCTCCCTCGGCAGGCTTGGGTTTGGCAACGCGAACAAACCGTCCGAACTCCTGATCCAAGATGGCTTTGCGTCGGCGATTGAACTCGCGCACCCTGACGAGCCGCTTCAAGCGCTTATCTAACTCTTCTCGATTCAACTGGGGCTTACTAGTCGTGGGTCCAAGCTTCTGGCTCATCCGCCTTTGCCCTGCCCTCCAAAGCGCAAGGGACTTGACCGGCCGGACCTCTGACTCTTCCAGCTTTAGATACCTTTCTAGCGCCCTGATGGCGGAACGCAGGCGAGCACTTGGCTGCTGGGCCTGAAAGGCTTTCCTAACTCTGGGGGGTAAACGCTGAGCTCTGAACTTCCAGTGCCCGCGAACTCTCGCAACATCCGACCCCTGGTTCTCCAGGTGCTGTTGGTAGACTGCCCGTGGCTCAACTGTGTGGCTCGACCGGTTTTTACCCCGGGTGTCCGCACCGGTGATCCAACAGAGCAGCTCCCACGGCTCCTCGGGACGCGGAACTGAGGCGGTTGCTGGGGTTCTGGCGGACTTCCAGAAGTTTGCCTGCTCTCTTTGGACGCGCTGCTCGACCTGTTCCCGCTCAGGAGGCTCTGGGCTTTCCGTGCGGGTGGCGGCTAGCATGTCTAAACCTTCCTGCTCATACCTCTCGACTCGACTCTGGCTCTTGAGGTGGCGCCTGGCGCTGCCACTAAGGTGTCTCCCACACCTTCTCCACCTATCATGCAGCACCTGCATCGCTGTGGACGCCGGCGCGGGGCCCTTTTGTCCCCCTGACCCCGCAGTGACGGGGCCCGCGCCCTTTACTGCGGGGAGGACGCCCCGGGCTGGGGAGCGTCCTCCTGGACAAAATCCAAACCGATGGCAGCCAAAGCTTCCTCCACCGACTCGTCCCCTATTAACGCCAGGGTGTCCTCCAGGAGGCACTTGGCCCACTCCTTCGGGCGCTGGCTCGCCTGCGGACAGTCGCGGGCATAATGGTCCATGCTCTTGCACAGACGGCAGCCCTCGTACTCTGGGGAGCCGAGTCGTTGCCCTGTGGGTGTCGGAGCGCCAGCGGATGTCGCCATGGCTAGCAGCTCCTCCGTGACATCTACGTGGGCCAGCAGCTGGACCGAGCGGCTCGTCTTATCCTGGCTCTGCCGCAACTCCCGCTCAGCCTCTATGGCCCAAGTCAGGAGTTCGTGGCGGCCTTTACTGGCCGTCCGGCTCAGAGTCAGAACCGAAGCGCCTTTCCTCTCGGCTATAAGGAAGACCTTCCTCCTTATCTCCGGTATCAATCCCGTAAGGAATATCTCCAGCAGCTCCTCTTCCGGCACCGGAGAGGTGAGCTCGTGGGCAGCCAGCATGCTCACGATGTCGTGAGCAAGGTGCACCCCGTCCCGGAACTCGCGGACCGTGCGAGTCTGTCTGTCCTGACTTTGACGCACGCGACGCAGGAACGGACCGATCGACGCCATTTCCCCCTTGTCGGGCATCACCAGTTGCGCCAAGGGAACCACTATGACGTCCAAGGTGAGGTTCTTACCTTCCCGAGCCTCCGTCAACACCGAGGAAAGCTCGCGGTACTCGGAGCTGAGTTTGCCGAAGCAGTGTCTGGCCACTTCTGACAGCAGGGAGTGGTCCGACAACACCTTCTCCTCACCCCCGCTCTCTAGTGGTCCCAGACGCGCCATCTCCATGGCGTAGCGCACCGGCTCCAGTTCCCGAACCTCCCTGACTTGCCGAACAAATCGGAGGAGCCGACCAAAGACGTGGGACGACCCCTCCACCTCTGTGTGGTATTTGTCCACTGCCTTCTCCATGGCTCTGGTGGCCTCCTTGAGAGCGTGCTGCTCGTCCTTACGACTGTAATGGCTCCGGGGCTCCCTGTAACGAGAGGAAGACGAGAAGGTGAACTGGCTGTCGCCATCCCCGTCTTCGCCATCGCCGCCAGGGTCCTCGTCCGGACTCCCCGGGCCTCCCGGCCCTCCAGGGTCACCGCCCCCCGAGCCACCAGGACCACCATGACTACCGGCACCGGGCATCTCCGAAAGCTCGTTTGGCTCCGAGTGCTCCAGTTGAGGGACCATCCCCCCCCCGTCTCCCGGTGTGTCTGCCGCCTTAGGAATCGGAGGTGGCATCACAGCCGGAAAGTGGTCGAAAGCACCGGGCCACACGTCCGCGGCGCAAAACCCACACACCGGCAGGTACACCTTTTTCATGAACGCCACCACACTTCTCTTAGCGCTCGCCTGACACGCCCACATACGCACCGGGCTCTCCTCGTGCCCGCACCCACAGCGAGCGCAGCTCTCTGCGACGGACGCCAAGGCCGTCGTGAGACTGTGAATCACCTGGGCCCCGAGGACCCTGTCCTCGTCCGAGAACTTTGTCTTCAGGCACTGCCTGATCTGGTTGGAAGGGTGTAAGCACCCGGCGACCTGACCAAGGGTGCGATACCTACGAGCAGCGTCGTAAAACAGGCGCTGGGCATCGATCCCCGAGGTGGCATACCCGACCACGTGCTTCCGGAGGGCGTCGCAGACCTGTATAGGAAGGGAAATAAAGTCCCATGAGTGCGGTGGAGACGCTGTCACGTCCGCGCGCGACTCCTCCGGAGGGCTTTGAACGTCCCGGTTCTCGACGTCACAGGTGACGACGGAGGTCGGCTCTACCAGCTCATGTCCCTCTCGGGAGATGGGCGTCTCCTGAACCGGACTCGACGCTGCCGCTGAGGGCCCCCGAGCGTCTGACTCCACGGGCCCCGGGGGCGAGGCCTGAACCAGGGCGAGCCTTTGGACTTGTGACTCTATGACCGCCTGCAGCCTCTCCTCCAGCTGGGCCTCGGCTGCCGCTCGCCGCTCCTCGGCGGCTACCTGCTGAGCGACGCTCTCGTCGACAGCCAACTGCCGGGCAGTCTCCCGGGCTTCTGCGGCCAGCCGGTCTGCAGCCCAGCGCTCTTCGACAGCGCGTCGCTCGGAGACCCTGCGTTCCTCGGCAGCGCGCTGATCGGAGATCCTGCGCTCCTCGGCAGCTCTTTGACTCTCTTGGAGTTGCCGAGACAGCTGTTCCAGGCGAGCCTCGGCAGCTGCCTCCCGAGCTTGCGACTCCTTCTGCCAGGCTTCCTTCAGCTCTTGCAGGTCCTGACTGTTCCTGCTCGAAGTGGACTCCGGGGACGACGACGTGTTCCCTGAGGAAGTCGGACCGGGGTGCGGGACCGATGGTGCTCGACTGGGCTTCCGGGTGCGAGGCACCGGGCGACTGGGGCCGCTCGGCTTAGGCGCCTGAGTCCTGGGCCTCGGACGTTCCGCGGGATGCTCTTCCTCCGATGAGGACGAGAGGGGAGCAAACCGGTTCGACCAGTTCCCACCGGGGGCTGCGGAACTCGGAGGTGCTGCACCTGACTTCCTAAGACCCCTGTGTGACTTCCGGGTGCGGCCGCTCATTCTGACGGCCGCGACGACCGCTCTCCTTACCTCCTGGAGGTCCGCCCCTTGGCGTACCAGCTCCCCTGGTCTGCCGGCGTTGATGGCAAAGACAGAGAATCTACACCTCTCAAGGGAGTTGTGAGGGTCCTCGCGCTTTTGCTGCATCAACACCCTGGACTCGGAGACTGACTGCTGGTGGATCTCCAGGCGATAAGCGCCGTCCTCGGAGAGCCCATAGTCCTTGAGCTGGAACCACATTAGCCCTGACAGCGGGTGGTCTTTCCCCAGGCGCTTTAGGCCTCGACGGATGTCCTGCCACATAGACTCCTGGTCGGAATCCGAGCAAGAGCTGACACCGGATGAGGTTCCCGCCTTCCTTACCGGACGGCGGGCACTCGTTCCCTGGGACGAGTCCGAGCTGACTGGGGTCGTCCTGGGGAGCCGGCGCCACTCGCGAAGACACCTCCTACCCATCTGGGTCATCCGGTGTCTCCGGGCTCCAACCCACCAGGTGCTCCTCTCCTTGGCGAGCATCGTCTGCTGGTGCCATGCCATGAAGACAGCTCCAGCTTGACGTCTGCCTCTGCGCCACAGACCCTGTGTCTGGACGACATGCTGGCGCCATGCTGCGAAAGAGGACTCGACCCGGCGCCGACTGCCTTTGTCAAACAGGCCTTGAAGTTGGGCGACCTGTTGGGTGACGTCATTCCACGCTTGGAATGCCAGGCGCTGGAGCTCGCGCTGATGCGCTGACTGGTCCGTCCTGGCCCTCCATGCGACCCACGCAAGCCGCGCTGTTGCGCGCTGACGAGATGGCAGGGAGACTCTCGCACGTCGTTGCGCTGAATTCAGCGCCCAGGTGCTCCATTGACGGAGGGCCAATGCGAGCATGGACTGACGTCGCTCTCCTCGCCAAGCCGGATTGGGCTGGATGCGAGACTCGCGCCCCCGTGACTGGACGACGTCTAGCTGCTCTGGGCGCCGGACATCATCAGACTCCCCTTCTGCCGGGGGACTCCAGTCACTGGCTCGGTAAACCTCAAAGCGCCCTGGGGCACTGATGAGATTCCCTTGCTCGCTCCCCACGAGGGAAGAGAGGGAGGATGCTGCCGGTCCCGACGTCGGTTCCTGACGGACGACCCTACTACTCGCACTCCTGCTGGACGCAGGGAGTGGGGAGAAGGGAGCTGCCGAGGGGTTCAACCCCTTAGCAGAGCGGTCCGAGTCCGACCCGGAGCCGGCGCCTGCCGCCGGCGGTGCCGGAGCCTCGGGCGACGCACGCTTCCGGCGCGCCGGCTGCCGTAGCGCCGAGCTCAATGCGAGCTCGGACACTGGCTCAACCTCACTGACCCTCGCTGGTGAAGGGGTGTTTGGTGGCGAGGCCCTGGGGGGCCCACCAGACAACCCTGGAGGGGCTCTCAGGGGCGTGCGCGCCGGTGTAACCTCGAGGGTTTCACCGACGTATTGGCGCGCAAGCGCGCGCCGCACTCCCCCCCCCTCTCACGGGAGCGCCAATCCCGGCTGTCTGACCCGCCTGCTGCGCCCCAGAACTCCCCAGAGCCTGGGCCGGCTGGCAGGTTCGCAGCGCGAGACCCCGACCGACCGGACCCCACGGCCGAGCCGGGGGCGGCGCCGGCCCGACCCCCCCCCACGCCGGCCCGACCGACCGAGGCATTCCTCCTCATCTGAATACATGGGCATAGTATGCGTGCTATGCGTGAGATTCAATCTAGCTAAAGCCGAAAGTGTACACGACACACGTGGCAACTAGCAACCGCCGATCTAGAAATTTACCACTTGCGCCCGAGCACAAGTGGCTACACCGGCCGAAGCGCGGAGATTTCTGGAAAGGAAGATCCTAGAAAGCTAAAGCCCCATGGGGGACATCAAACGTTGCACGCCCGCAAATTAACCAATTGAAAAGCGGTTGGTATGGCAACTAGCACCCGATCCCAGGAATACGCCACTTGCGCGCGAGCACAAGTAAGCACACCGGCCGAAGCGCGGAGATTCCCGAATAGGGGGGACTAGAAGGCTAAATTAAAGGTAGGGGAATTCCCGAACCAACCCCGAATTTCAGCAAAGGCTTACGCAAAATTGAAAAATTTGCGCAGC
The DNA here is from genome assembly GCA_001247695.2 of Cymbomonas tetramitiformis. NCBI lineage: Eukaryota > Viridiplantae > Chlorophyta > Pyramimonadophyceae > Pyramimonadales > Pyramimonadaceae > Cymbomonas > Cymbomonas tetramitiformis. The sequence goes on from LGRX02006643.1 coordinate 7,263, forward strand.
GCTTCCGCCGCGAAGGGTCGAAATTGCCGAAAAACGGAGGCGATTCGGATTTCCCGCACCTGCGAGTCCAAAAAGCACGTATGCGTGCTATGCGTGTATGCGTGCTAGGACTAAGGCAACGCTCGCACCTTAAAAGATTGTCGTCGAGCTAGATTTCTCCACACCGACGCGGCTCCAAGCAACCTGGAACCCTCAATCCCACACACCACCGCGCAACAAGAACGAGAGCACAGGCATTCTCGATTTCGTAGTGCAAGTACTCGCTAACTAATCGCACAAGGCGGGGCGGGTTGATCAGAATTTGCGCAAGAAGGACAAGGAAGCTACGTGAAAACACGAACTAATTACCATTTTGTAGGAGTCTACACTTGACTTCTTCTCTTCTTTACGGTTTCGGACTTATACTATTCTACACTTATTAAACGACCGCACGAGGTATGCTTACGATTGGTCAACTACAAGACTTCGGTTTCGTAAATCTTAATAGTTATGCTTATGCTTTCAAGTGTATGCTTTCAATACACAATATACAGCGGATACGGCTCTTACTTTTTATGTTACAATTCTCAGTTCAGTTCATCTCTCCGAAACGGGTTACTCTTAGAGTTCTTATACATTCAGGAACTCTTTCCATAACTCAACTGTACTGAGTACTCCGTACAACAGTCTAGGCACCTCACATCAACATCATTCTGATCGGTCCTACTGTACTCCGTACTGAGTACTTCTGCGTTTTATACTTAGCCGTTTTTCTTGCTCTTGTGCTTGCCTCCTAGCACAGTATGAAGCAGCATAACATATGGATTGAATAAAAGCTGCACGGCGCTTATAGATGGAAATGATGTTTATGCGATCAGATCGACATGAATAAAATGGCGATCTGACCAGGTATCGTTAGTGTGCCATCACGCATCAGGATCATTTGAATAGAATCGTCTTGTATCGCATTGTATTACACAATATTGTGCTTTAACATTATCATAGTATGTATAATAATGATCTTCATGATACAATTTGAGACAAATGTCTCTTCCGCAATTTGAAACGTCGTATACGTTTGTATCTTCGTATTTTTGATATACGTTGTTGGTTTACTTTGTTCCTCTTGCTGTTTGCCGCATTATTGGCATTAGACAGCCATCTCAGATTACAAAGAGTGTAATGTAAATGTGTGTTTGTTCTATCCATCACCCACATATGGCTCAGTGGGGAATATGAGGATCCAGGTCTCGAATCAATCATTTTATGCACCAGCATATCAAACATAATGAATGCAAACACATCAAACCCATTATGATGATAAAGAGTAGGGCAATACATGCCACTAAATGCAGTATCACATACAATATCATGTGCATATGATGTGGTAGATGCCGCATGGGTACATACACCCGTAAAGTGATTCCACATAGGGTGTTGTCGATTAAATGTCATGTGTGTACCCGCATGCTTGCGTGTCACCATGTCTGTAGGTTTCACTCCTGTATTTGGCAATGTGTAGGTATACAACACATTAACCCCTCTTCCGGTATGTGCTTCGAAAACGAAGCATCGAAAATCCTGTACTCAATTTTGATTTGTTAAGGCATTTGACCTCCGATCACAATTTTGAAAACAGATCTGAAAACGTCGCATCAAGGCGCATTCAAACACGTGTATGGAAATTGTGAAGAAGCAACATTTTGCATAAAACTCCAAGTTAAATGAAAACCGACACATACAAGTTCGTTACATTTAAGCTATACAAGCCCTAATGATGTAACAACCCTCGTTTTGACCGTGGGCCTAGAATATGAACTTTATAGGGTTTATGGAGCCGGCATTAGGTCAATATTAGGGTTTAAAGTTGGGAATATGTTGAGCATATGTAACAATCGCAATTTGTAGCTTGACACCGAAACGCTTTGTGCATGTTTACAACAATATATTATGCACGGTGCAACGCGATGCGCCTCGCCGAGACGTTTCCGGCGGTATCTTTAAAGTTCGAATTGGACCGCGGACACGAGAGTTATTCAAAAAAAGGCGGGCAACACCATAATGGCAACATCGACTTACCGGAAGAGGGGTTAATGAGCTCAGATTGAGTCTTAAGCCATGCATAGGTTTGCTCTATCAAGTTAGAATGTTTCCCAACTCGGAATTGTTCACAGGTAAGCATCTCTTCTATGAATGAAAAGCAAACACATACTCTTGTACGATCAGCTAATTGCCATGCTTTGAATGGCGTCTCACAATGGCATACATCATGCTGTGAAGTGACGTTCGCCGATATAGTATGTTGGTCATTCTTGAAACATGATCTTCTTGGCAGCATATAGCCATTCAAAGCTGACAAATGATTGTCATTTGAGTTGGTTTGCTGATCATGCTGTGTCCTCATGTCGCCGCGCATCATTATCTGCGAATTCCCGCCCGAGCGCGCAATTATATCTTGCAACCATTCTTTACTGACTCTCATTTTGCAGTAAAATTCTAAGACAAAAGCATGAGTGAAGTGTAGGCTACCATTGAGTCCCAAGTCTGTGAGAGATGGGACCCAAAAGTTACTCGGAACAGGTGAAAGTTCACGTGTTGCAATATCGAGTGTTGCAGCCGTCTCCAATTCTACAGGAGGTGCAAAAATATGTAGCAATGCAAATGGCAATGTCTCAAAATCAAGTATCCCTTGTATTGACAATCGACTGCATTGCTCATATGCATATTGAATGGAAAAACACCTTGAATGTGGCGTGTTGAGATACAACTCAAGCAACATATCATCCATGCATGTATCGTGCAATGGCATCGTATCGCCATGAGTGTATGTACCGTATGGATCATGCATGGTAGCATCGTCATTATCATCTTGATTGTATGTATTATCCTCATTGTAATTGGCGTGCTCCTCATCAAGGGGATAGTAGTGGCCATATTTGTCTGCCAACGCACTTAAGTGGTCTGATGGAACATCCATGTGTTTGCTGACGTATAAATCTGCAGGTGCCGTGGACTGCGTATACTCTACCGCAGACAATATCAAGTTCTCCACACACTCTGGCACAAGAACTGTGCCGTCATCCTCAGCGGGTCCAGGGAGATGATGGCAAATGCCACCAAGCCCAAATACGGCATGATAGAAACGTGAACATTCTCTTCTAGACTTCTCCGCATCACGCTCTGCCGCGAAATACGTGTTTCGGACAATGCCGTAGCGGTAGATAACTTCTCTGTTAGAAGCGCATTCGCTGCCTTTGCTAAATCGAGGTCATGTTGACCTTATATACCGGTATATATAGTGCATATATACTATTAACTGTAATATATCGGCAATAGCTGCACTGACCACTTACAAACACGCCACGACTTTGTATATGTTAGATGTATTGTATCTGTGTCGCCCTGAGCTGAGATTTGGATGCAGCTGGCTCGTTTACACACGCGGATGATACTGGGTTGCACCCATTGCATAAACAGCTCATAAGCCACGGCCGTTTGCGTCGTCACATCGCATCAAATATTGCAAACGTGTCGCACGCTGCCGTTAAGCCCTCTGTCTTGTCTGATTAATGTAAGGTTTTATTTTTTCCCGGAGCAAATTTGACTCATTTCAGGAACATTATGGGGACTTTCTTGGATTTCCTGGGAAATGTGACTTGTTTCCGAAACAAGTAACTTGTAATGCTTTCCCTAGGAACATTGCTTTTTACCGGAGCAGATTTGACTTGTTTCCGAAACAACTCACCTAGCTGGGTGTTTTTAGCTGGAGCAGGGTTGAAGGGGTGCTAGGGGGGGTGCCGTAGGGGGAGGCCGCACGATATCGATGTTTGCGGCGCGCGAGGAGGGGTTGATTTATTACTCCGGTCTGCACGAAAACATACGCACGGGGGTCCTACATCGAAATTGTTGGTCAGCTGTCGTCCCTGACCAGAGTACTAATCTCGCCCAACGGTGCTCCGTGTACGTGCAATTTTTAGTGGGTGTATGTTCACCACAGTATGATCGATATCGGTCACCGTGCCTAAAAGTGTTATCACAATTCATGTTTCCCCAGGAAATGCCATCATTTCGACTTCTTTCGGAAAAAAGTCAAATTTGCTCCGAAAAGAAGCAACTTTTCAACTTGTCTCCGGAACAAGTCAATTTTGCTCCGGAAAGAAGCAACTTTTCAACTTGTTTTCGGAAACTAGTCACATTTGCTCTGGGGAAAATCAATGTTTCTCAAAAAAGTACCTAAAGTTTCTTGTTCCGGAAACTAGTCACATTTGCTCCTGGAATAATATGTTCCCATTAATTTAATTACACTCTGGCTTACCACAAAGCGATTGGCATGTGCCAAGCAACAGAGGCATCCAATATTACACGGACCGCGACTTACATGCACACCGGGCGATACCACCGGCATGCATACGCGACGCTTTACCCGGCGCGGGCGGGGCATGCAAGACTACAATGGCGATTCACGCAGGTTGATAGATTCCATAAATGGTAGTGACGAATCCACTGTACACGTCAGGCTGATCCTTTCAAATGCCAGGGGAAAATGCCCCCGGCAGGATTTGAACCTGCGACGTATCGCTCTCTAGTGCGACCGTTTTACGCCACTGAGCTACAGGAGCGATTTGATTCCCATTAATGTATGTATAATCACTGACTTTATATAGGACCTCAGATCTTCCGGCTGCAATGCATGTAAATAATAAATCCGGTATCTTTGCAACACGTTGTCGCAGTACACCATCACGTACCCATCCTAGGTAGAGTGTCATACAACTTATAACCAAGGGTTACAATCATATCATGCATGTTTCATCTCAACCCTCGTGTGCCATCACGTATCAGGATGTCGCAAACGCGTGTGTATGATGGTACGAATATTCTCGGAATCGAGCAACCTTAACACTCGCGGATGATCATAAGTTCGTCATTAACATTCACTGGTGCCGGCAACTGTTCAAGCAATTCTCAACACAGCACAAGATCGTAGAGCTACAAATTTTTGAAATTCTGATATTCTGAGATCGAACGCTAAGCTCTTTCATGCAAGCCCAGATTTCCAACATGAAAAAGTATAAAAACAGCAGTAAAATATATTCATCAAAATTGGTATAATAACCACAAAATACGAATTATTGTGCACAAAAGCTGTGAGCAGAACTGTCTTAGCACTCTAGCACTCGCACGCGAACAGCCACCTAGTACTTGCGAAGGAAAACAATAATGAGTCCACTAGCCTGACCTACGGTCAGAGCTTACTTATATCTCAATACTCTGTCACATTTCCCAAAACTGTAACGGGTTCTAGCCCTCAAATATTCATCTGGCCAATGGAAAGTCATTATTCCATGCCAGCTCTAACAATGTTACCGTTTACCACATTCTGACTGACACGTCAGTGGCAAAGGAGTCACTGCCATCTTCATCTTATCATTCCCTGGTCACCCGATAATGACCATATCTTGTCTGGCAGGTCTACATCTCTCAGGCGGTCATCTTAGCAAAGCCTGTTACACTGTCATCTCTGTCACGCGTGTCACCAGCTGAACAACCCCGGCGCGGTACCATGAGAAGCCGGCGTTTGTTACAGCTGTCGCAAACGCGTGTGTATGATGGTACGAATATTCTCGGAATCGAGCAACCTTAACACTCGCGGATGATCATAAGTTCGTCATTAACATTCACTGGTGCCGGCAACTGTTCAAGCAATTCTCAACACAGCACAAGATCGTAGAGCTACAAATTTTTTGAAATTCTGATATTCTGAGATCGAACGCTAAGCTCTTTCATGCAAGCCCAGATTTCCAACATCCCCCATCTGTAGCTGCCGCGTGCAGTAGCACAGACTCAAATATGGGCTTGTTCAGCATATCGGGTCGTATCACCATCTGCCATGAACTTGCCCAAACTGAAAGTGAACATACCAATGCCTTCACCTTCTCCACCCTGTAACATCCTGGCTCTGACCAGCGGATTCTTGAACACCAAGACCCACATACACCTGCGGCCAATAGGTCCATGTTCCAGATGCCCAATCACATGCAAGCGTCCCGTCTGACTCAATCGTCTGAAGTACGCAGCCCTGCTCTCGGTCATGTCTGTCAAGTAGTAAGATGGAACGTGGACACATGCCACCACACGACTGGCCATCACTGCCAATGGAAACGCGATATCCAACGCTGCAAACCAAGGTGAAGTCACCACTGCGTCACAGACACCATACTTCTCCTTCCATATGCGATAGTTACCTGGCTGAAGTGCGTCACGCGCCTCAGACCAACCCAACTGAGAGTTCCAGTCATTATTCATAAATCTCAACTGCGGCCACTGCTCCACCATCACCTCACTGATGACCCCAGTACCTGCCCATGGGTCCCACACGCCATCGATGGACTTCCAGTCCACCTCTGTCGCCAAAGGTAACGCCTCACCTCGGAGGGCACTGTGATGACCAGCTCAAGCCCCCACCGCAGTGCGCTAGCTTCTCGCACCTGAGCCTTGGTCATGTGTCTCAATTCTCCTCGTTTTTCAACTTCTTCTTCAGCCAAAGCAGGCACAAGAGGTGCATCCCTCAGCTGCCTTGCCATTGCCTTCTGTTCCCGATATTTCTTGCTCAGCACCGTGCGATGCCCCTCATTCCAGTGCCCTGGCATGAAGATCTGCACGGCCTCAGAGAGCTTGTCCTGTCTGCCCCAATCAATCTGATCTGGCATGTGAAGAAACATGTCCTCCTCATCCAACAGCATGTCCCTGGACGAGACGGCATGCCATGGCTGCGACTTGCCTCCCTTCACCACACGACGAGGGCCCACGTCTGCTGGAAGCAGGCGCATGTCCGAGGACAGCTTCTCATTCAGCTGTTGTTCTTTAATTCCCAATCGGTCCTCCAGGACCCAAGAGCTCTTGGTTTCCTGGGCTTGTACCTCAGCATTGGCGGCTTGCGCCCTCGTGCCTAAGCACCCAGGACATAACCACTCGCCTTCTGGTACCTCATTCAATGCCGGGGTAAGACACCATAAATGGTACCCCTTGTTGCACGCGTCGCATAACAATATTTCTGCTTCTCCGTCCGTCTTCCTGCACACTTCACATGCAAGGTGTCTGCTGGGCACGGCTGCACTGCAGTCATACTGGTCCTTCACCTGTAGGTGACATGGCGCGATGCTCTGCACAGTGCTCTTCTCTTTTAACTTGGTGGCGTCCTCAAGCACCACGACACCATCCCGCTGTATCTTGACCAGCTTCAAGATGGCGGACTTGGTCGCGACTTCCATGCCGCTGCGAGGCTTCTGCCTGATGTAGACGAAATCGCCCACCTTAAACTGGTGTGGCCTAGGCTCATAGCCCCCACCCCTTCTCCCTTCATAATGTAATGTATCACGATGCTGTGCGACCTCCAGGCTGCAACCAGCGTGCACCATCAGTCGCCTCATCATCTGTGCTCTCCGGAGGAGGTCCTTGACTCTGGCATCCTTCTCATCTTCGACCTCAGCACCGAACTCTATGCTGGATGCCTGCTTCAAATCTGGCGGCACCACTGCCTCTTGGGCAAACAACAGGGTGAACGGCGCCACCCCCGTGGACTCCTGGCGTGCTGCATTATAACTCAGCACTAGCGGCCAGAGCTGCTCATCCCACTCATAATCGAGACCCTTCTCCAAGGCAAGCTTCTTGAAGCAAAACTTCATAGTGCGCACCACTCGCTCAGTCAGCCCATTGCCTTCTGGTGAGTCTGGTGAGGTGACTCGTCGGTCAATCAGGCAGTCTCTGCATAGCTGCTTGAACTCGCCCTCGAACTCCTTACCTCCATCCACCAAGCACTCTGCTGGCGCACCAAACACAGCCAGGACATGACTGCGAAATGCCGCTGCGATGGTCCTCGCCTCCTTGTCGGGAATGGGTACACAGACTATGAACCTGGTGTAGTGCTCAGTCATGATGAGCACCCTGTTGTTGCCAGCCTTGGTCTGTCTCCTCGAAGGCCATGCCAAATCCAGCGACCAGCGGTACATGAACGACACGATCTCGAGGGGGGATAGACATGCCTCCTCTCTCGCATAATGAGTTTTTACGCGCTGACAGGTCTCACACTGAGTGACCACAGCCTCCACGTCCTTCTTCAAATCGGCCCACCAATGGCGCTGCCACAGAAGGTGCTGCGTCCGCCTTATGCCCCAATGCCCAGTTCTGGAGTGGTATTCCTTGACCAATGCAAGACGGTCAGCAGGCTTAGGTATTCTCACCTCCTTGCCCGACAGCGTGATCATGTAGATCTCGTCCGTAGCCTCATCCCATCGATGTCGTGCTGCGCGTCTCCTCACACGACGAACTTCATCCTCTGGCAGCCTCACGCTACCATTGGACTTCAGCCATCTGAGGCACCATGCATCGTCGTGCACATCCCGATGCTTGTCACGGTCTACCTGTTGCTCGGCCACGCTGGCCATCAAGTCCTCGAATCTGGTGGTGCACGCCAACCTGGGGAGTCTCATCTCTGAATCTTTGGCAGGCGGACTCCAAGCAGGCACATCCGCGCGCGCTGCTGGAGTTGCGCCCTCCTTCACGAAGTGGCTCTCGTGCCTCTGACGATACTGCTCAATGGCGTAGAGCTGCCACTCCTTCTTCTTCTTCTTCTTGGTTCCAGCCTTCTGTCGCTGAGCCCCAATTCCTTCTGCACCTTTCTGCCCTTGCGAGCACATTACCTGCAGCTTCTCTTCCCAATCACGGTGGGTCATGGTCTTCGCCACCTGTTGAGTATGTGCATTCGAATTCTCAACCCATTCCGCCAGCAAAGCTTGCCTCTGCTGAAGGTCCGACCTCGCGTGGTCTGCCCAGTTGTTGTCTACAGCGATGGGCTGTCCTGGGGAATTCTCTGTCTCTGGGGACTCCTCGCTGTGAGGGAGCCCCTTCCTGCTCGCTTCTGCGACCGACATCAGCAGTTCCATTGCCCTGCGATCCATGGCCAGGCCCAGAATGCTTGCCAATTCTACGTCGTTCAGGCCATCGGCCATGCGTAGCTCACTTGCGCTGTAGCCCATGGCTCGCGCCTTCTCGTCGAGGTTCACTTCTCGAGATTCTTCCTCGGCGTCTTCATCGTCCTGGTTGCGCACCACGGTGCCCATCCTTGCTCTTCTGAACGCTCTCGACCCTTGCGTCGCCATGATGGTGGGAAGCGCCCTCAGCGGTTCTCCCACCACGTTCACCACGTAGTGAGGCGCGCGGTCTGTTCTTATCACTGGCCTGGGATGCCAGCCCTTGCATAGGATTGACGATACAATTCGTCCTTCTGGTCTTGCCACCTTGCTCATGACGGAGCGAAATTGGTGGATCTGGAACAAGTTGCTCCAATACGCCCGCAATCGATGTGCGTAAGCGCCTGCTTGTGCTGCATCAAAGGACACTGGTCAGCCAATGACGCTGGCAATGTACGGGAACACCTCGTCCCTGATCTTGGTCCCGGGTCTGTGTGACAACGGGGAAACGTTCTCCAGGATATAGCCTGGAGGCCTCTGCTGCTGCAGCTGCTGGAGTGTGGATAGAAGCCTAACCACTTCATAAAATAATTTGCTGTGCCTGCCATCCAGGCCTGTGAGTGTTCCAGCAGGGGAGAGATCCTGGCATGGGAACCCACATACCATGACCCACTGGCGTCCTTGAAGGGCTCCTGCTCGTATGAAGTCGGCACTGGTGGTGTCGTGCAGATCTTGGGGTAGAGCCCCAAACTCTATCGCATGGGGCGAAATGAGGTCTGGATATCGTCTTAGCAACGCCGTGCACCTGGCCCTGGCGATTGTCCGACTGCTCGGGGATATGTCCTGATACAGGTAGCGATCCACCTTCATCCCACTGCGGAGCAACATCTCCAGGCCAGCACAGAGGCCTCCACATGGCTCGTAGCACACCACACCTTCCTCTCGAGCTTGCGAGAAGAACTGCCTGCCCAGGACCCTAGTGTCCACCTTCTCAGGCTTTAAGATGCGCTCGCCTTCAAAGTACTCATTGCTGTACACAGCGGGGCTTCCCTCGCCGTGCGTGCCTCGCGTAGGCCTCACCAAGCTCAGCGCCTTCCAAGCTGCTCTGGCTAGCCTCCCAGAGTCGGTCACCAGCTTGGGTGAGTCAGTGTCAAACATGTCCCCATGATTGCACTCCAATTCCTCGTGGTAGTGCAAGTCGAATAAACGATGCACTGGTCCCGTGCCCAGCTGCTCCATGGCAGCCATCCTGCAGTAGTTGGCAACCTGCACCTCTGGCGTGGCCTCTTCCCCTGGGGAAGCATCCCCAGCCAACATAAAGCACAAGTGGTCACAGAAGTCCTTCGTGTGAACTTCCCCCACGCCTGCGTGAAACGCAGTCACCTTCTCCCTCTCATGCCTTGCCCCAGTCTCATCTGTCGTGGACGGTAGTGGGTAGCGAGACGGCACGTCAGCGTTGCTGTTCTTGGCTCCTGGGCGATACTGCACCGTGAAGTCGAACTCCTGCAAACTGATTGCCCAGCGTAGGTGTTGCCCTTGGAGATCGGCCTTCTCCATCAGGGTGGTGAGCGGTGAGTGGTCGGTCACCAACGTGAAGTGAACTCCATGCAAGTACTGCCTCAGTGTGCGCACTGCCCACACCACTGCGAGCATCTCCCCTTTGAAGCTGGCGTACTGTCTCTCCGTCTTACTCAGGGATCGGCTGATTGCCATGCAGATGTACTCCTTCCCATCATCGTCCTTCTGGCCCAACACTGCGCCAATGCCATAGGTGCTCCAATCGGTGTACAATATGAGGGGTCTGTCATAATCGATAGGCCTCAGACATCTCCCAGAACAGAGGGCATCCTTCAGGTCTTGAAGTGCTTGATCTTGCTCCTTCCCCCAAGCTCCCTTGATGTCAGTGATCTCCTTCTTGAGCAGGTCATTGAGAGGGCGGGCCATCTCAGAGTAGTTCGGCCCCCCTGGCTCACCCACCAGGCCCTTGTAGTAGTTCATCATGCCCAAGATCGAGCGGAGCCCAGTCTTGTCCTGGGGGCTCGGAAGCTCCTGGATGGCCTTGCATTTAGCTTCTTGCGCGCCAATGGAGTTATGACCAATGCGGTAGCCCAGAAAGTCTACCGTGGCTGCACCAAAGGTACTCTTGCCTGCATGCAATCGGATGCCAGCGTCCCCCAAGGTGCGCAATACGTCCTCAACGTCCTTCAGATGCTGCTCAGGCGTGGAATCCGTGTAGACCACTACGTCGTCGACGTATGCCACCGTACAATGCTGCAAGTGACGTAACTCGTAGTCCATGATTCTCACAAACGCAGAAGTGGCTCCAGCTGCCCCAAAAGGCATCGAGGTGTACTGGTACAGCTGATTCTTCCACCAAAACGCCGTCTTGCTCCTGTCCTCTTCCGTGGCCATGGGAATCTGGTGGAAGGCTTTGGTGGCATCCAGCGTGGTCTTGAACTTGGCCTTCGCCACCTTCTGATAGAGCTCCTCTGGTCGATGTGGCAGCGTATTGTCTTTGAGGGAGTGCCGGTTGACACCCCTGAGATCCACGCAGAATCTCGTCTGGGTCCACAGGCCAGTCTCATGATCCTTCTTGCCAGCCACGACGACGTTACTCGCATGCCTGCAATGCTTGGCTGCAGGCTCTATGAAGCCATACTCCAAGAGTTCCTTGCAGTGGATATCGATGATTTCCTGCTCGCCCGGGCTGTACTTCTTGGGTCTCTGGTAGGCGGCCTTGGATTCGTCTACGAAAGGAATGGAGAACGTGTTGTGCTCCGCCTTGCCCTTGTAGCCTGTCAGATCGTGAGGACTGTTGGCAAAAGTGGTCTTGCACCTGCGAAGAACATTTCGCATTTCCTCCCAGTGCTCCTCCTTGAAGTCAGGATGTCCTCCAAACGTGGCATTGAGCTCAGTGTCGAGCCACGCTGCCTCGTTCTTGGTCACTGTCGTGTCACCTAGAGGTTGAAGCTCGTCCAGCACGGTGTACGGCAAGACCTCATCCTGCTCCGCGACGTTGGCTTCCCAGCCCGGCTCCCATTGCCTCGAGGATTGCTGAGCCTCCCAAGAAGTGCAGGGGGACGCACCCCAGGCACTGCGCGTGGGTGACATGACATGGTACGTAGGCACACTCTCAGCCAGCTTGCCAGCGACCCACAAGATTCCGCACAAAAGCAGAAAAAATCGCAAAATTCTGTTGAAATGCACTGCGGCTGCCGGCGAGTTCGAAGCGAAGAAGCACGCCATTACTCTCCACCCCCCGTGCGCCAAGCGAGTACTCCCACCAGCGGCGGTGGAGACCACGACTGCGAGGACAAGCGCCATGTAGGCGGCCTGCGCGACGCGATGAAGTCGGAGATTGCGCCGAAGCTGCGCCCAGCGCGCCGCAAAGCGAGGCTTGTCCAACCTGGCCGGCAAAGTGGGCAAGCACACGCGGCCCAACAAGAAAACTTGGGACCAACGCAGAGACGGAACAGCCCATCCACGGTCACGTCGAATGTGACCTGCGTCCAGAGGGTTGTCCATGACATAGGAGGCGTGGCGCGCCACATCCTCAGTGTAAATGCTGGTGCAAACCCAAAGCCAGGCGAGGACCACGAGGAGGAGGGCGGCTGCACACTGCGACCAGCATGCCAAGGAAACGACCACCCCCCGAAGGGGCACCACCATCCAACCTTCTGCACGAACACGGTGCACGCCAGCATAGATGCCCGTGGTGCGCACGATAAGCAACCCAACGTACCAAATGTAGGCGAGGGCCCATAAGACCCAAATGTCGTAATATGCACGAGGGGGATAACGTCGAGCAGTCGACCACCACACTGGCAGCCGGTCCAAAAACGAGGCCACGCAGCGCCTCCACCAAACTTGAAAAGGGCACCATGTCAAGTGCCACGCCATTGCCTCCCACATCGCCCAAACGGCGACCATGGGCACGGGACCTCGTCCCAGCCACCACCAAACCACTGCACTGCCTACTAGAATGTCCTAGTGACACAGTGAAAACGCTGAACGCCGTAGGGTTTGAGCGAGGCAATCGGGTATATCAAAAGATAGATATGAATACACGACTCTCAGGCTATCTAAGCTCTGAGGCCGTCACTAGGCAATCATATCGTGTGTCACAGTCTAAGCTACCGAAGTCGAACTACTGAGTACAGGTAGGAAGTCACTGTACTGTCACTGTCACTGTCATACGTCATACGTGATACTGAACTACTGAATCTCAGCACACCACCTCGGCTGAGGTGGCACAAGAATGTGAAACAGGTAGCTAATGCAAACTAAGAGGTCCCCGTCCACGGATCAGAACAACATCAACCAAAGGGCCGACCTGCCGCCATCCCCGCTTCCGGCTAACCCTCTAAACCGAATGCTAAAGTACTAGTATATGCATGCCAACTAGGTGGACTGCCACAAGGATATGAAAATAGTGACTGGTCTCCGCCAGATCTCGCTCCCCGATAGATACTCTCATCTGATGCTGCTCAGCTCGACGGTCAACCAGTACTCGAGGTCATAGAAGATGTCAAAGAGGTACAGGATGTAGTCAAGGGTCAGAATCCAGTCAGATGTGCTTAAGGTCAGAGTAGAGCTGTCGGTGTCTAAGGTCTCATAGGGCAGGTCATAGGCACCAGTCTGTCCACGAACACAAAGTCCAGTCCAGAAGGGCACCACGTCAAAGGGCATCAATCCAGTCAGACCAGAAAGACCCCTTGCCCGACCGCTGCCGGCGCACAGGCCTGCAGCTCAGCCGGACAGAGGACCAGAGAACCTAGGAGTCACCCGCACCACTGGGGTGCGGGCGGATCACGTCCATGAAGGACTCGATCATGCTGATGATCACCCGCACCTTGTCCTTAAGCCCAGGAAGAGGCTTGGTGAAGATATCAGCCAGGTTGAGTAAAGTGTTGATGTAAACAGGCACTAGGTACCCAACACACACCCACCCCCGAAAGCAGTGAAAACGGATCAACACATGCTTAATCTTGGTGGATAGCATGGCATTCCTCAGAATGGAGGAGGCCGCCTGGTTGTCAATCATGACAGCCACCGGGAGCTCCAGCCTGGGAATGAAGGGTCCAGAGGTACCATACATGCCAGACCGCTGAGAGTGGTACTCCCGCGGACCGTCCTCGTAGCCCGTGCCATCATATGGTACTGGCACCGCGTGAGGCAGGGCATACAGGCTGCTGTCAGGAACAGGCTCAGCCTCCTGGTAGTGTAGGGGGGAGGCGGGGCCCATCTGACCATGACCCATAGCATGATTCTCGAAGAACGTGGCCGCCCTCTGCATCCAAGAAGTGTCAGCTGCAGGGAAGGCCGTAGACAGAGCCAGAGCAGACACACCCGGCTCCTGCTGCGTAATTCTGATAAATCCGAACATCTCCACAATCATATGGATAGCAGACATGGCCCGCGGCCCAACCACAGAGGCGGCCACATACTCAGATCCAGTGGAGGACATCTCAGCATCAGTCTGGCGGGCACATACCCAATGAAGGACCATGCCGTTGAGGAACACAATGCCTCCCGAGTAGGAAAGACACCCGTTGAGTTTGTCACGAGCATGGTCAGCATCCGAATACACCTGTATTGTGAGCACAGAAAGCGGTGCACTGGGGTAAGCATAACGGATACGGTAGTGCCGTGTGAAGTATAGATACTGAGCCACTCTCTGAAGTGCCTCCCAGGCCTGAGCCGAGGGGCATGTTTTGAGGAGAACTGTGCCAGATATATGACCGAGTAATACACATCTGGCCTGGTGCACCGTGCAATCCACAGCAGGGACCCAAGCGGTGAGAGATACGGGGTGACAAGGGTGAGATCAGGGTGCTCCGGCTTCTGGATAACGAGGTTCACATCCATCGGATTGTGAAAGGTTTTGGCCGGAAGCTTGAACTTGGACATGAGCTCCTTGATCTGCCTAGTTTGGGACAGTGCAATGCCCCACCGATCATAGTCAACCGCAAGCTGCAGGACGGCTGTCATATGGCCAAGATTCTTGCTCTTGAATGCCGCCTGGAAAGCTGCCCAGAAAGCTTGGTCACCGGGCCAGCATCATCCAGTAAGTTCGTGACCAGTGCCGGCCCACTCACATCAAAGCCTCGGAGTGGGTTTTCGACATCGACAAGATCAAAGGCCAAGTGCCTCGGGAAATTGCGTTGGACCGCTTCACTCAAGCGGTAAAAACCCAGCTAACTGGCTTCAATCTCCAGTTTGCCACGGTATTCCACCCGACAGACCTCACCACGACTGTTCTTCCTGAGGCCACTCGTATTCTCTACCGCATCCTGACGTCATTGGTGCGTAAATCATGCCTTCGGCTCATCGAGGAGTCGGCTACGGTGTCTCCGGATGATGGGCGCCGTGCATGGCTCGTCATCTGCCGGGCCGTTGCCAGGCGACGCAGGCCGTGGGTTTCCCATGGCTACCTGTTCGAGACAGCTCCGGCGATTGAGCTGCTGGAGGATGTTGACCCCGAGCCCTATATTAAGGGTTTCATGCAGCACCACACCGCTGTCCGGTCCGAGCTCAGACCTGGTGTAGAGCCTGACGATGTGTGGGGTGTGGGGTTCGCCTTGGACCTCCTCACTCTTCGCATGTGCCCTCTGTATTATAAGGATCTTCTGCAGGAGTGGAGTTCTAAGACGGCCGAGGGCACGGAGAAGCGGGCTCTCGGAATTCAGCAGTTCACGTTGGCTGTGAAAGCCTTTCACCAACAGAAAACAGAGGAAAAGAAGCTGCTTAAGGAGAAGAAGAAAAAGGATGGGGTCTCCGCGTTGGCGGCCTCACTTCTCTCTGGGGAGTCCCCTTCTGCCGCCCTTCTGGCCCGTGCGGGCATCCCGCAGACTCGCATTGTTGGTGGCCGCAGGCGTGACGAGCCCAGACACCCGCCACAGACTCGGGATGCTCAGCCGCAGGCAGCCGGACAGGGTGCTCACCGGTCTGGGGGCGACAGGGGTACAGCTCCCCGCGCCAGACCGGCCCGCGGCGGGAAGAATCGACAACAGAACATGAAGGGGCACAGGAAGGGCTCTCACCCTTCCCCTCATGCCTCTCCACCGCGGACTCAGGGGCAGCGGCAGCCTGCATCCGGTGGTTCACCGACTGCCTTGCGGGTGACACGGGAGTGGAAGCGTGGTGGGCCCATAACCTACTAGAATGTCCTAGTGACACAGTGAAAACGCTGAGCGCCGTAGGGTTTGAGCGAGGCAATCGGGTATATCAAAAGATAGATATGAATACACGACTCTCAGGCTATCTAAGCTCTGAGGCCGTCACTAGGCAATCATATCGTGTGTCACAGGCTAAGCTACCGAAGTCGAACTACTGAGTACAGGTAGGAAGTCACTGTACTGTCACTGTCACTGTCATACGTCATACGTGATACTGAACTACTGAATCT
>LGRX02006646.1:0-55613 GCA_001247695.2 Cymbomonas tetramitiformis
GGAGCGCAGCAGGACCAGCAGCAGTCTTCGAAGCAGCCTCCACGCCATACATCCGCTGCTGCACCGAAGAAGCAGGCTGTTTGGCCGGACAGGCTTGTCATTATCGAGGTATGCCCCGAGACGTATGCCCCAATGCTCCATGCCCCCATATGATTTACTTCGTCGTGTGTGCCACAAATCAATCGATGCCTAGTAATAACTTCTAGATACTTCTCATAACTTCTAATAACTTCACCGTATCATTTGCATATCTCACGCGCCCACGAGACATGTATTTTCTGTTTTGCAGTCAGTTTACAGACGAAATTAGCTCCCCAACGCCCCGCGAATGTGACCCGATGTGAAATATCACTTCTCGATGCCTAGTAATAACTTCTAGATACTTCTCACAACTTCTAATCACTTCACCGTATCATTTGCATATCTCACGCGCCCACGAGACATGCATATCCTGCTCCGTGGCCCATCTGCGACTTGTATAGCAGCCGTGTGGCCACAGTAATTATCGAAAATGTAAAATATTGCCTTCGGGTGATTTCTTATAACTTCTAACATGTTCTTGAAACTTCTTGCGACTTCTTAATGCCATTTTCATTGATTATGCAATTTATAGTGCAAGCCCGTCCACCTAGCCGTGCTACATGCCTCCTGCATGTCGATTTCCTTGATGCGAGCTTTCAGAGACCTGAGTCATCCTCAAACCGAGTGGTTAGATCAGCTGGGCCCTTATGTGGGGCATGGGGCATGGGGCCTGTGGCATGGGGCATGGGGCATACGATGCTTGATGGAGACGATGGGGCATAGGGCATAGGGCATAGAAGCATACGATGCTTGATGGGAGCATAGGGCACATGGCATGGGGCATAGGAGCATGGGGCATGCGGTAAGCGATGGGGCGATGGGGATGGTAGGGCATAGGGCATAGGGCATACGATACTTGATCGAGCGAGTGGGGCATAGGGCATGGGGCATAGGGCATACGGTAAATAGGTGGGGCATAGGGCATAGGGCATAGGGCATAGGGCTGTGGCATGGGACATGGGGCATGGGACCAAGGGCATGGGGCATGGAGCATTGGGCATGGGACATGGGGCCTTTGGTGGCAGGGCATGGGGCATGCGGCAAAGCGTGGGGCATGGGGCATGGGGCATGGGGCATCACCGGTGATGTGATGGGGCATGGGGCATGGGGCATAGGGCTGTGGCATGGGGCATAGGGCATAGGGCTGTGGCATGGGCCATGGGAGCATGCGATGCAGTGGGGCATGGGGCATGGGGCATAGGGCATGGGGCATGGGGCATAGGGCATGGGGCATAGGGCTGTGGCATTGGGCATAGAGGCGCTAGGGCATGGGGCATGGGGCATAGGGCATGCGGCTTTGGGGCATGGCATGCACGGCTTTGTGGCATGGGGCATGGGGCATACCGGCGTGGCATGGGGCATAGGGCATGCGTGCTTGATGCAGAGGCATGGGGCATGGGGCATGGGTGGGGCATGGGCAATTGAACGCACGTATTGTATGCCAGCAGCTCATCGGTGGTCGCCCATTCACAGACGCCAGTTTGATATTGCGTGTAGTAGGAAGCAACCACCCCACCTCTCTTGGTGTTCTTCACCTGCCGCTCCCCCCTCAGTTGATTGACGATATGAACATTGTCTTCCACGTGCGAGTCTTCCGGCTTCTGGCTCGAGGCGGCCTCGACCAGTTCTTGCTCCTTTAGCCCCGCGATGGTGTTATATCTTCCGGTTGTCTTCGGTGTCTTGCGCTTTCTGTTATTCTTCCGAAGTGCAGCGGAGTCCACCTTGTCCAGCTTCCTTTTATTTGCTTGCTTGCCATGACCTCCATCCCCCTTACTCACCAAAGCCGTACCATCAGCAGCAGGAGCAGCAGTTGCTAAGTTGATACGCTTGCGGACATGAGCATGGTGCACCGCTTGGGTGGCGGCGAGGCCAACACGATATTCGAAAAAACGTATTGATGTCGCCTTGGACGATGGGCTGTAGTCTGCAATGGCGGATTGGAACCGAGCAATCGCATCTGAGGCTGGCACGTCACCAGAGGTCGCATCTGAGGCTGGCACGTCCTCCACCGGGACCTCGGGAGGTTGCACGCATGCGTCCGCTTGCTGAGATGGGTGCACGGCAGCCTCACCCGACACACGCAACGCTACATCAGGGGTTTCCCCCCCCCAGGCCTTGAGGGAACGAGGATTCCTCCTCGCCAAGCTCCGGGGCATCCGAAGCCCGACCGTCTACCACCAATGAATCGACGGCCTCACCAGGCGCCCCCTCCAGGGACGTAGGGTCACCGACTGCCTCCTCTGCCAATGAATCGACGGCCTCACCAGGCGCCCCCTCCAGGGACGTAGGGTCACCGACTGCCTCCTCTGCCAATGAATCGACGGCCTCACCAGGCGCCCCCTCTAGGGACGTAGGGTCACCGACCGCCTCCCCCGCCACATTGGGGGGGTCCACAGCATCTTCAAGCGTTTCCAAGGTCGCGAGTAACAGATCTTGGCGCTTACGATCTGCAGCACCTAGGGGTTGGAGCAAGGCTGCTTGTGAAAGATTTTCGAGCTCTAGGTGAAGAGACCGTAGCAAGTCGATGGGCAGAGTGAGATTTGATTGGGTTGGGGCGGAACCGGGCGTTGCCGCTGGAGGCGGCGGGCAGAAAATAGGACTCGTGCCCTTCATACTGAACAGTTGTTTGTCAATAGCCACCTTGAAGATATGCTTACACATCCGGCCTTGCTTGGCAATGTGGCATGTTCCCAAACCCAGGTGCAGCGGTTGGGACACCTGGACGGAAAAAATGGTGCCACTTTAGTGGGTGGCATGAATGGGGCATACAGATTCGATCTAGCAATGAGGAGTAAACACCTGTTTTAGGAACAAGGACACCTCGCATGCTGGAGCTGGGACGACCGGTGGCTTCTTTTTGCGGCCCCCCTTGCCTGAAGGCGGGATGGTCTCCAAGGACTCCGAGGCAACCGGTCCAACCTCCACGACAGTTTGTGCTGTTGACACGTCCGTCTCCTGAAAATGCTGTATAGTCAGTACAAACGCAAAGCAAGGTAAGGGGCATGGGGCATGGGGCATGGGGCATGGGGCATGGGCATACGGTGTCTTTGTGGGGCATGGGGCATAGGGCATAGGGCATGGGGCATACGGTGTCTTGTGGGGCATGGGGCATGTATGGGGCATAGGGCATGCGGTGTCACGGTGGAGTCATAGGGCATGGGGCATGGGGCATACGGTGTCTTTGTGGGAGCATGGGCATGGGGCATGGGGCATAGGGCATGGGGCATGGGGCCTGTGGCATTGGGCATGGGGCATGGGGCACCTCCACGACAGTTTGTGCTGT
The DNA here is from genome assembly GCA_001247695.2 of Cymbomonas tetramitiformis. NCBI lineage: Eukaryota > Viridiplantae > Chlorophyta > Pyramimonadophyceae > Pyramimonadales > Pyramimonadaceae > Cymbomonas > Cymbomonas tetramitiformis. The sequence continues at coordinate 3,365 of LGRX02006646.1, forward strand.
TGACACGTCCGTCTCCTGCGTCGCCTTTTTTTCCGAGGGAAAGGTGTACAGGACGGGATCTTGTGTTAAGTCCGTGTCGTACACAATACCATCCAACTCTGCAGCTTTGATGATGGTAAACTGCAAGAGCGGTGACGCCATGTAAATTAACAACACGCTAACGGTGGTACGTAATGACAATAACACGGCGCGGATATGAAGGAATATGAGCACCTCAAGCTTTTTGGCGTGCTTTGCGTTACCAAAAGCTCCTTGCCTTTGACATGTCACCCTTGTCCACATGTTATCACAGAGGGACAAAAGTTGGCTACAGAGCCAATCCAGACGACTGTTAGACTTCCAGTGACAGTATTCCTTCAAAGTACGGTGCCAGCGTTCGAGCAAGTTGTTGGTGTATTGATCAGCATGCGCGAAGTCCATCAGGGCATGAGCCCATCGATGAATGGTAGGGCGGTAGTTGTCGTCGATATACTTCACGAAAACGGGGAAGGTGGGTGTCCATTTGGAAACCCACGAGGTAAGCAACTGCGATGGTATAGCTCGCTCACCCTTCTCAGTGACAGTGTACAACACATCCAGGAGTTCGGTAAGACAATTGGATCGTTCGAATCGTTGCGTGGAATTCGACGGCATTTTCTCCCAAGCATTCTTCACCCAGGCGCGAGTAGCCATCGCAGCTGCAGAGTATGGCATCCTGAACTCTGCATCGCCGCCTGTAAAAGTATCCACAAGCGCACCGAGTTAAAACCAGCAGCTCGCGTAGCTCGATTGATACAGTGACCGATCATGTCAAATTTCTGTGATGTGAGATGAGACTTTCAGCCCCCCCCCCATAAGGTGGGGGGCAGTCACACTCTCTCTGATCACCCCTTGACCCGAGGTGCCACGTCAGCTTGCTTCTCTCTTCACCGTTCCGCGATAATAAAACCCCAAAGTTATTTTATTATCTCATCTTAGTCTGCAGTGAATTACGGTGTGACTCCCTGCTAGTGCTTCCGCCAGTCTAATATATATATATATATTAGCCTTTTCTATCAGGTTATCGGTCCACCATCTTTGGTGTGGCATCTTTTTCTCGGCTACTTTGATCACGCACGTAACCCGCACGTAACCCGCACGTACCTCCGCACGTACCTCCGCACGTACCTCGGAAAATTGTGTTTTTTTCGACCAACTTCAACTGGATTTAACGAGACCTTCACCCCGTCTTATCGGCGTTTTTGGTTTCGCCACATCTCTGCGTTTTCATTCTGGAAATACCGACATCTACGCCTTCAACACTCTGGCCAGCAGCACCTCTGCTGCCGGAAAATTGGCTTACCGCACGACTATTTTGACCTCACCAACGTTTTCCCCGTGGAATTTGACCCCAATTAGGCTTTTTCGTTGCCGGATTTGGGCAATTTTACGGGGAGTTACGTGATCGACAAGAACCCCAACGCGCTCTTGACTTTCTGGCCAGCAGTACCCCTTCTGGCGTGAAAACGGGTTCCCGCACGACGTTTTTGACTACACCACCGTTTTCCCCGCGAAAATCTAGCCTAATTTGACCCTTTCATCGTTTGATTTGCTTGATTTTACGAGAAGATACCTCCTCACTTGGGAACCATAACTCTTCGTTCGCGGAATTCTGCAGCCAGCGGTCAGCGACCATGTCTACTGACCGCCAGCATGCGCGCATGACCGCTGTTCGTTCAGCGTTAGAGTCTCTTCGATTGAGTCGACAACATTCTACCTCTGGCTTTGGTCTGGTGGTGTCTGGCGGTGCTTGCGCACCAGACACCAAGCACGACTCCGACATTTTCGCCATCGACAACGAGTGCTGTGACTCCTACGAGAGCGCCTCACCGCATTCCTCGCCTTCGCGTTGTGTGCTACCTCACTACGATGTGGTGGTGCTTGAGAACGCCTTTCGTCTCCCACCCCCACTTCCTCGTGCGTTCGACACCTTTGTGTTCGAGCCACTTTCCGCATTTCCCGCATTCCTCCCCCTCTGGCACTTGCCTCTGGTGGTGCTTGGCCACGTTACGCCATGGCCGCGCACAGGTATTGGTTGGTATCTGAGGGGCCGATCTTGTTACCGCCTTTCATGGGGTCGCAGTCCGTCGCCAATGCCACAATCGACCTGCCACCAGACGCATCACGGTCTGGTGGTGTGCAGCACTGAATTAGACAGACACTTGCGGTGAACAGCTCTAGCTGCGTAGTGCAGTATATTGACTGACGCCGTATGACTGTAGACCGCGCCAGCCTACAGTGAGATGCATGGTTGACTGGCGAGTCTGTCCAATTTATTTCGGAAAGATGACACACACCAGGTGCTATTTTTGCAAACAATTCCCTCACGCGATGCGCATGCTCGCTTGCAAGCGAGCGCGCGAATGAGGGAAGAAATCCTAGCGGAAACGTGGACGCAAATGACATCCGCGTTTCCGCCAGAGCTGTCAGTGCAGTGTCAGATGCTCAAAATATGTTGTATATGCATATGAGATATGCGTGATAAAGCCATGCTGTGCATTATGCGTCGCTGCTGCGCGTGAGTCGAGTCAGCGGACTCGACGAATGACAAATTCATCCACCCCCTCTAACGCGCTGCGTCCAGACTCCTAGAATCTGAACGGATCTTGCGCGCGCAAGAAATATGAGGTTCCTAACATACTTTAGAATGCATATGCAAAGTTACGTTGTGTTTGGTATACGGGATTATACCAAACACAACGGTCGCTGAAGAGTGACTTACGGGGCGCTCAGTTCAGCGGTCTTAGCAGTGAGGTGAAAGCGAAAGGACGCAAGCGGATTCTGTTTTCCTCGTATGAATATCTGGTTGGCCGCACATTCGACAGTGAGGTCGGACACGTCATCATATTAGTGATATGTGAATGGGAAATATGGTATGTAATTTTCATCGGATCGATGTAAAAATATCAGCGGACTGCGATAATCTGAATAATCGATCTACGGCAGTTGGAAGAGATTTTCATGACGCGATCGTATTCATTTTCGCCAACATGACATAATAGAGTTCTCTTTCATGACGTGATATGCACCCGATCCAGCACTGTCTAAATTCAGGAAACGAGCGTTCTCGAAGTGTTCTTGAAAGCAGGAAAAGGGTTCCTCGACCTGAGGATCGTCTCTTGTGAAAATCGGACGTTTTAGATGTCGCCACTTCATTTGAGCGAATTTTTCTGGATCGTCAGATATTGTTAATCGTAGCGTCTGTCAAGGCGATTTCAGAAATTGAGCGAATTTTTCCATAATAGCGTTGCGTTTCTTAACTGTGTGTCAGATTACTGTGGCTTGAAATCAACGCATGCCTCTTGTGCAACGCATCCTCTCTTCAAATCTATCCTCTCATCAACACACATTCAATTCGAAGCGGAAAGCGAATGAGCACGCATGTAATTAAGCCACCCAGCACTTTTCGCACGCTTAAGAGCCCTTCGGAATCCTGAACTTATCCGCTGCCGGATCGTATCTAACTGGAATGGTGTTAGGCGATCTACTCGCTTCCGCAGAGCCGCGTAAAGATGGCTGCCGTTTTGAGTGCCAGGTCACGATATATTGCAAAATCAACATTGTTCTCAAATGGCCGTGTTGGGACCAGGAGGGACATTATGAATTGCGCGCGCGTGATTTCTTTTGGGAACACAATACGATTATAAGGCCATGCTTTGCTTTCAAAGCCAAAAGGACAACAGAGAAAGCGAAAGATAGAGAGAGAGAGCGGGCCCGATTGTTTTAGGGTCGTGTGCAAGTTTGGATATTTGGAAATGGGATAAAGAACTCTGACATTCCGATATACCTTATGTGAGGAACACCTATATATGTATTTAGGGTTTATTGTAGTATGCGCCTAGGCGAATGCTTTTAATGGTAGTCTACGCATAGTCAAATGATTTAATGGCAGTCTGCGCGTAGTTAAATGAATTTAATAGTAGTTTACCCGTAGGCAAATGGTGAATTAATGTAATAAACCCATGCTCACATTAATGCATCATTTGCCTACGGGTAAACTACCATTAATTTCATTTGCTCACGCGTAGACTACCATTAAACCATTTGCCTACGCGCAGACTACCATTAAACCATTTGCCTACGCGCAGACTACAATTAGAATAATTTGCCTACGCGCAGACTACAATCAAAATAATTTGCCTACGCGCAGACTACCATTAAATCATTTGCTTACGCGTATACTACAATATATGTGCCTTACAAACTTTTGGGTAAATACATGGCATCCAAGTGAAGTTCACAAGTCCCAAGCTCTTCCGCAAGGAAAGGATACGGTGTCGATTTTGGGAACTGTCGCCTACTATGTAGTCGGAGGGCCATGCGGATTGCTCGAATGCCAGTTATTGATATCGCTAGCATGAGGCAACCAAGGATGGCTGCAAGTACAAAAAGCACAGTGATCCAAGCCATGTTCAACAAAACTTTATCACGTTGCATGCTATTTTAAGGCGCTGCTGCTTTGTATTCTTCACCGCCTTATTCCAAGTATAAAATATCTTCAGAAAGAAAGATTTTTCAGCTTGCGCTGTACACTGTATGGAAGATTTCTGATCGAGATCCTTTTCATGATGTAAATTTGTATTTTATGTACATTGCCTGTGGAGTATGCCAAATAAGCCTGAAAGATGAGACCAACAATTGAAACTCAAAGGTTTACAGAGATCATCAACTTTCCTGCATGCTTCTGCGCACTCAAGTAAGATGTCTATGTTTGGGCAAATCTTCTGAATATTTGGTCTGACGCTGTTCGCCCTTAAGCTGTGCACCTACTACACCCAGCTCACATACTTCAACCCGCTCCAGTAGGCAAACAGTTTTATCTGAGTTCAGGAAGTCGGATTGGGGCTTGTATTTGTGCTCTCTGGCCACAACAGGCCTACACTTTCAACTCGAAGGAGTTGGGGTAACATCTGTTCTTGTGTAGATAAGCCACCTACCTGAAGCAGAAGTATTTGTTGTTCATAATACCAGACTCAGACTCAACTCAAACGGCAGCATTCTCCGGCGGTTGGATATGGGTTTGTCAACATACCAGCGGCTTCGTTTGGTGCGTTACTAACTACGTTTTTGTATTGGTACGTTGCGAACCTCTTCTTCGCGTGATGTTTTTCAACGAGCCTAACCTCAGAGGTAACAAGTGAACACTTATTCGATACTCCAGCGATGACTTATGTTTTGCGTCTTATTTGGCCGTGAAGTTGTCGTAGACTCGTTTGCACATTGAATACTGAAAGGCGTTAGAAGGTGTTACGAGGGAAAATCGAAGATCGCAAGGGTAAACATCACGGAACAATATGAAAAAAGGCGGTCCTCCTTGCAGCGAATTTCCCAGTTGTTTTCTGAAAACTTGCACATACGGGTGCGTCCGCAGTTTGATATCTGCAAAATATCTAATATCATAGCTGGTATGTGTGAGAAAGCGCCAGCCTCTGGACGACTCGCCCACACCAGAAAACAGCAGACACGTTTTCTGAGGTATCGCGTAGCAAGTTTTGGCGGCAATTTGTCGGTTTTCTATTTATATCACAGTATTCCACTTTAAGGAAATGAAGGTACGCTATGAGGAATACCTTAATGCGGTTAGTCGTTGGCAAGGAGTTGACCTGCCAGCAAGCTAGGGTGGGAATTGAGCAAACGAGTTTGCGCGACTCTCACTTCCTGTCCCTACCTTGGTCTCGACACAGGTTTCAGCATAATGAAGATAGTCGTGGGCATTCGAGTTGAAGTGAATATCAGATTCAAAATGCACCGGGAACATAAAGCGAGATCGCCGGAAAACCCTAGGTCAAGTCGTTTGTCCTGAGCGTGGACCCGGGTCCTAATACCAAAGGTCTAATACATGCCCGCTGGAGAGCCGCAGGATACCCTCTAACTATTCAAAGTTATGAAACTATAAATTGAATTCCAGCACGACTACATTCCCGACATGGATGGGACTTGTCACGGTGTACGGTTTGCAGCAGTGCACAGTATTGCCGCTAACTTACGGCACAAACAAACAGCCACATCCTTGAAAACTGATACCTACTTCTTTGCTTGGACCATAATAATGTGGTATCCGTATTGCGTTTTCACCGGTTCTCGAAGATAGTCTCCTACCGGACACGTCAGCGCTGCTTCCCAAAAGTCAGGGTCTAACTCAGTTTTTCGTTTCCAACCTAGCAGGCCACTTCGACCAGCTTTATCAATACTATACTCTCGAGCTGCTTCATTGAAGGTGAATTTTCCCATATAGATCTTCTCAATTATTTCAATCGCGGTCTTTTGCTTTTCAACAAGGATGTGCCGACATTCCATACTGTCGACTCCCTTTTCTTTCTCGACTTCGGCTTCCTTCCCTTTATTCTTTCCCTTCGCATCTTTATCCTTCGCCTGTACTCGGTCTTTACCCATAGTGGCAATCTACCTTGGTAATAGAGCCTCTCGCACCTTGGTGTTAGAGCCTCTAGTTCGATGCCAGTATCTTTGAATCTTGGTGTCGTCTGTGTTTCCAGTCGAGTGCCAGGTACAGTGACACCGCATGGGTAAGTAGTAACCGGGGTATCGCATGTTGATCGCATGTATCCATTTGCAGCTCATGCTCACGTCAGCGTCAGGATGCTCAGTTGCTCACATCGGATCGCATCGGGAGCTCCACGCGGCCATCGCATCACATGACTGACCTACGCTAGGTAGGTTCCTAGTCGTGACACTGTCGTGACACTCGTAGTGTTTAAAAGTGTGTAGCGTAAGCGTTTTGTGTGTGTGTGTGTGTATGTATGCGAATCCTTTGGCACCCCGAAGCCACAGGAGACTGCACTATGTACCCACGCCGGGTACTCTTGTCCCCAGAGCTTATGGACGAAAATAGACATTTAGGGTTTGTAACTCTGTGGGGTCCATAAGCTCTGGCATGACTCGACAGGCCTCCAAATCGATGTCCTCCAAAGTGCACACCACTTCAGGGGCTTCAGCAGGAGGGCCAAACAAACAGAAGTTCTGCTCAACACATGCCCAAAATTGACCTGATCTCTAGTTATTATGGAGGTGAACGTCCTGAAAACTGCCAGGTTTTCAGTGAGCTGCAAAAGTCTGGCACCAAAATCATTCAAAACTACATAACTTTAGCGTACTCTATCCAAATTCAACAAAGTATATAGAAAACTTCATTAGTTTTTCACGACTTACGCACTCAAGCCATTTGTTTGTACAAATAAATGGGCTAAATCTCCATATTGTGACTTGGCCGACCTAGATGTTGATTCATAAGGGAGGGTATCGAGTCGTTAATCTTCCGTATTAATGCTCTTTCCGCATGATTTCGAGTATTCTATCAGTATGCTACCTTTCGATGTTTGGCCACTACAATATGGTTCATCACATTATCCTATTGAAACACCTTTGAATAACGTTGATAAATATAATGCCACATTATTTATTATTCGTATGAGGTGTTACGCTCTGAGGAGTCGATGACTATAATCATATCAAATTTTAATTTACCATCATACCAGAGTCTTTATCTGGGCATAACACAATGACACAAGGAGCCGATGTTTCGTTATCTTAAGGAGGGGCGGATTTCCGCCTTCGACGAGCATTTGCCAGTGGAGGTGAGGAAGCAACTCTCTTCCCAGCGATTCCCGCGCTCGCTCGCCGTGGCCTTGTTGATTTTTGGGGGATTGAGGATCTTGATTGGCAGCAAGCATCGCACATACTGTTACACAACTTTGGCACAAGCTACACCCATCCTTATAGTTACCCACATGTTCACCACAGCCTGCACTTTAAGCCGGTGCCATGCATCATGTGCCAATTTCCCTGCCTCGGTCACCATACCCTAGACTATATGACAGCTGATGACACGCTACATGCAAATGCACCTAACCCTACACCCCTAGCCTAAATGGACCCCCCCGGGAGCTCACTAAGCCCCCTACACCCATCCTTATACCCACATGTTCACCACAGCCTGCACTTTAAGCCAGTGCCATGCATCATGTGCCAATTTCCCGGCCTCGGTCACCATGCTGGATTTGACACTGTGACACCCGAAACTGTCACATGTCACTTCCTATAGTAGGCTGGGTGACCGTCACCAGTAGACGGGAAACACCCGTTAGGTATTTATGTTATCTCTCCTTTTATCAAGTACACTTTACCGTTCTGATATCGTAACCCTCAACTCAGGGTTTATCTCTTCAGCTAGATATATATTACAGCGGAACTATATATTTGACAGGTTTGGCCCCACTTACGCTTTGGGATTGCCACTATGAGTGGCTAAGCTCGGACGCCTGGGATGGAGTGTGCTCCGCGCGTGAGAGTGCCGGCAGTCACGGGTATGGCCTAAATTTTGTGGGTTGATTTACGGCACGCCGCAGCGCTTGGAGAGAATTTTCTTACGGATTTAACGTTGGACTGGTTTGCGTTTTCTGGTTGGATCCCACACCGTTGCGTATCGGCCGCCTACCCCACACGACTTCCCGGAATTATTTGATCTCTCACGGTTGCTGTATCGGCGACCCGCACGTTTCTTGGCCGCCCACGACTGCCACATCTCTCGCGCTTCATCGCCTCACTCCGCCCCTTCAGTCCTTTTCATCATGGTTGCTTCCAAGGCATGGAATCGGTTGGAACAAGCAGTATCGATAGTTTTTGATTATTCCAAATTTTCAATTGATTAATAGTAATATCCTAAATTGTCCTATCAATAAATTGTGATAAAAGAAGTCAGCTATCGATTGATTGTGATTGTTACATTATATTATCAATTGATTGCAATTCTAGCAAATGCACATCAATTGATAGTGATTCCTACCGAGGCAATATCAATTGATATGATACCCCAAAATTTCTACCGAGGCTATATCAACCAAGGCTCGGTATCGTGATTTTTTGAACTTATCAAATAACGATGAATAAGTCAAATTTTATAATCGAACGATAACGATAATTTTTCGAACCTATCGACTGAGAACGATAACGATACCTATCGATACCATTCATGATAACCAATTGTGCCCTAATGGGTATCAGATTTTGGGTTTTACCAATCCTATCACAACAAACAATATATCATTGTGTTCGTCTATGAATGAGCTGTATGTATGCAAAGTTTCGGCCGGAGAGACCTCGTGCAGCAGCAGCTTGTGTTTCAAGGAGTTCTTGCTCTTCCTTGAACCGCTGCCGGAATTCGCTGATCAAGGTCTCGAGGCCGGCTAGATTTTCTACCGGCTCCCAAGTGTCGTGTTTCGCATCTGGAAAGTTCTCCCAGCCAACAAGCCATTGCGCGTTGCCTTTTGCCACCCGCTCTGCCTTAATCTCTCGCACGCTGTAAACGATATCATCACTGCCAGCAGGGTCGAAAGGGGTTTGCTGCGTCCGTTTGATAGGGCCTTTCCCTTGGGCGACGAGTTTCACATGGTTAGGCTTACTTCCACGTCCACGTTTACCCATCTTGATTCACACAGGCAGTCGATAGTTCGTCAATAGTCGTGACACTCCGTCACACTGTAAATTGAGGTCCTCGCGGCCAAAAAAATTGATTTTGGAATGCCACCAAATCGAGTCGAGAGCCTCCAACACGCCCCCTCCAATCTGAGGATGGGTGTCATTTGCATGTTCATTGGTTCATCTCAAACACACTTCAGCGAACCCAAATTAGAGACGAATGAAAAGCCTAGAATTCAAGAATGAAGGATCGGTTAGGGAGTTATATACTGCATATCGATATGTGATTGCGTGTCACGCGCAAATATCAATCGATTCTGATATGTCCCACGGTCACGATCGATTGATTGTGATAATGCAAATCGAGAATCGATCGATGGTGATAATTCGGATTAGGCATCAATCGATTGTAATTCTCGGAGGTGGGTATCAATTGATTGTAATATTTTGATTGTGTATCAAATAGGCATCAATTGATTCTGATATTCTGATATATCGATGGTATCAGAATATCAAACAATCGATTCCATGCCTTGGTTGCTTCCACTCGAGCCACCGCTATAACATGGCGAATCGCCGACGGGCATTATCTACGATTTTTGATTTAGAGGCTGCGAGGCACGCGAACACTCCAGCCACGCCGCTGGCAGCACGGCCGGCTGCAAATTCAGCAGGAGCTACGTTCCTGGCCTCGGTGCGTACCCTTCAGAGGGAGCACTTCGACATGAAAGTGTCCAAGTCCGTTCGTCAGAAGTTGTTCGAGGACAAGAACGGGCGATTTTCCGGGACTGAGTGCCACGCTTCGGCGCTATTCACCAGGCTGGTTTCTGCGCTGCAGGCGGCATTTGTCACGGAGGACATCGGCTTCGCGCCCCTTTTCCTGCTGGACGATGCTACCCTGCCCGTCCGCGTGGAGGCCAACGGCTTGTTGTTCTCCACGCTCGAGCTGATGGTTGACCCCATGTCACCCGCGGCGGACTGGATGGACTCCTCGCACTCCAGCTTCCCCAGCGACGGTAAGCGTGTCCTGCTTGAGTTTGCCCGCCGCATGATCCCGGCGGGTGACCCCTTTCAGGGACAGGCAGACATGTTGGGCATTCGTATCTCTGCGGGCGTGGACCCCCATGACGCGATCGGGGATTTCAACGCCGCGCTGAAGGCTGCGAGGACGAGGGCCACACTCCTGGACGAAGACGTCAAGGTCCTCTTCATCAAGGCGCTGGACACTGTCTTCTACCAGCCGGTGGTGTCCCGTCTGCTTCTCCACGATCAGCGGGCCGCTCATGACCTTCTCACCATCCAGCAATGGGTGCGTGAATGCTACGCCGCCCACGTGAAGGCGGGGACCGCCACTGCGTCTGCCCACAGGTACTCGCATGGGACGCATTTCATGGAGAAGGGTGACGGCGGCTCCGGTGATCCGGGTGAGCTCGCCGACTTACGCACCATGGTCTTGCATGGACCTAAAGAGGCAATTGGCTGCGTTAGTCGCCTCCGACGAACGGTCCGAGCCGTCCCCGCGCGGGTTTACTCCCGCGCGCTGACAAGCAGGATCGACGCATGAAGACCAGGTTCGCGGCCGAACCCCTTCCCAGGGGCGGAAATTGGTCGCAATCGGTCTCCAAAAAGGTGGCCTTCCATCGCGACACCGGTGCGACCGTCCCCTACTGCCAAAACCAAGTGTGCGCGAAGGGGAAGGCGCGGCATTGGCACCGCGACTGCCCGAACGGGGGCAGGAGCGGGCTTTCGGCTTACGCGTTCGCTGAGGAGGCCGAGAACTCGGTGTTGGCGGCCAAGTTTCAGCGTGCTATCGACCACGACGACGCCGTGGAGTTCGACGCCCTCTGCATGCTCGCGGGCGGGAAGCCGGACATCTTCGCCGACCTCTCCGCGTGCTCGTTCTGCGAGGAGAACGACGGTGAGGCCCTCGTGTCAGCCGTCACAGAGTTCTCGGAGTTGGCACGCACGGCTGGGGCATCGACTTTCAGCGTCAACACTTTCACCGCCGACGTGCCGGTGGTGTCGGAACCGGCCACGCACCCCCCGCCCGCGTCGGTTGAATCCGACGAGGAGTGGACCGGTCCGCCTGACCCCTTTTGCCCTCCCGTCACCCGCACCTTTGCCGACTTCATTGAGAGCACGGGGATTGCATTGGGGGCGCCCGGCAAGCCGCCCGTGAGCATTAACATGCTCTCCGCGATCGAGGCGCCGGAGAGCGTGATGGGCTACGAGCCCGCGGCCTACGCAACGGGCGACGACAGCGACGAGGATGCCTCGGTTGGACCGCCGCAGCCGCGGTACGGCTGTGGGAAGGGCATTCCCGGCTTTGGGAGGTCTCTCCTTACCTCATCTTTGGTGTGTGCACTTTTCGTGATTTGTGCTGCTGCCGCACCGCACACCGTTCCCAGTGTCGGTGGTGCCGATGCACGCGCATGCACGGCTCCGCCGGTCGGTGGTACTGCGTGGACTGCCTCGGCAGTCCCAACTGCGGCAACTTCACCGCCTGCGCCTTTCCGTGGCGTGCTGGGCGACGCAGTGGGTGGTGCAGTGCCGGGTGCTATACCGCCGCGGAGACAGGCGCGGTATCGAGTCGAGAGCTACGACAAGGATTCCGCTTCTACGGCTTTCTCCCGCTACCGCCAGAGCTCGTGGATCCTGATCCACGACTAGAATGTCCTAGTGACACAGTGAAAACGCTGAACGCCGTAGGGTTTGAGCGAGGCAATCGGGTATATCAAAAGATAGAAATGAATACACGACTCTCAGGCTATCTAAGCTCTGAGGCCGTCACTAGGCAATCATATCGTGTGTCACAGTCTAAGCTACCGAAGTCGAACTACTGAGTACAGGTAGGAAGTCACTGTACTGTCACTGTCACTGTCATACGTCATACGTGGTACTGAACTACTGAATCTCAGCACACCACCTCGGCTGAGGTGGCACAAGAATGTGAAACAGGTAGCTAATGCAAACTAAGAGGTCCCCGTCCACGGATCAGAACAACGTCAACCAAAGGGCCGACCTGCCGCCACCCCCGCTTCCGGCTGACCCTCTAAACCGAATGCTATAGTACTAGTATATGCATGCCAACTAGGTGGACTGCCACAAGGATATGAAAATAGTAACTGGGCTCCGCCAGATCTCGCTCCCCGATAGATACTCTGATCCGATGCTGCCCAGCTCGACGGTCAACCAGTACTCGAGGTCATAGAAGATGTCAAAGAAGTACAGGATGTAGTCAAAGGCCAGAATCCAGTCAGATGTGCTTAAGGTCAGAGTAGAGTTGTCGGTGTCCAAGGTCTCATAGGACAGGTCATAGGTACCAGTCTGTCCACGAACACAAAGCCCAGTCCAGAAGGGCACCACGTCAAAGGGCATCAATCCAGTCAGACCAGAAAGACCCCTTGCCCGACCGCTGCCGGCTCATAGGCCTGCAGCTCAGCCGGACAGAGGACCAGAGAACCTAGGAGTCACCCGCACCACTGAGGCGCGGGCGGATCACGTCCATGAAGGACTCGATCATGATGATGATAACCCGCACCTTGTCCTTGAGTCCAGGAAGAGGCTTGGTGAAGATATCAGCCAGGTTGAGTAAAGTGTTGATGTAAACAGGCACTAGGTACCCAGCACACACCCACCCCCGAAAGCAGTGAAAACGGATCAACACGTGCTTAACCTTGGTGGATAGCATGGCATTCCTCAGAATGGAGGAGGCCGCCTGGTTGTCAATCATGACAGCCACCGGGAGCCCCTACAGATCTGCAACCCTTGGGAAAGCTTTCCATAGGCATGGAAACAGGTGAAAACCCTATGGAAAAGCCCTATGGAAAAGGGAAAATGGATACTGGAGGTTATCTCGAAAACAAAAATTTTGAGTTTCCATCCCTATACTCACCCTTGGGAAGGTTTTCATTATTTTCCAGGGCATTCCATAGGGTGATTGTGCTTTCCATAGGGTTTTCCAAGTCATTCCATAGGGATGATTGTGGCGTCCATACCTATGGAACGTTTTCCATAGGGATGGAAGGAATCGTATGGAAAATATCGTATGGAAAACCCTATGGAAACCCAATGGAAAGTCCTGGAATATCAAGCGCTTTCCGTACCTATGTCATCCCTATAGCCTTCCTATGGAAAGCCGTATGGAAAACCCTGTGGAAAAACACACGGATCTGTTCCATCCCTATGATAACCCTATGCTGGCCCTATGGAACCTAATAGGTCATACCTATGGAAATCTTTTCCCCAGGCATGGTACCCCTTGGGAAACTTGTTTCCATACGGACGGTGTACCTATGGAAGCGAACTCCATAGGCGTAGTATCCCTTGGGAAGCAATCTTCCATACGGTCGATATACCTATGGAACATTTTCCACAGGTATGGTATCCCCTGGGAAAGATCTTTCCATACGGACATTATGCGTACGGAAGACGGGCCCATACACTTAGCGTCCCTTGGGAAATAGGTTTCCATACGGCCGACATACTTATGGAAAGGTTTTCCACTGGGTGGCTCACCTTTGGGAAAGATTGTTCCATAGGATGGCTATACCTATGGAAACACAATTCCATACGTGCTGTATACTTACGGAAAGGTATTCCATACGGATATTATACGTATGATTCCGTTAACAGCATCAGGAGTATACCTATGGAAACTCTTTCCGTAGGGTGACCCGCCCTATGGATTTCATATTCCATACGGTTATTATACTTATGGAGAGCATTTTCCGCAGGTGTACTATACCTACGGAAAGCTTTTCCCCCAGGGATACCATGCGTATGAAAACCGTATATTATAGGTATGGAAAACATCTTTCCCTACGTATGTTATCCGTATGGAAACTATTTGCTATAGGCATAGTATAGGTATGGAACCAGTAGATATATATGGTTTCCATAGGCACGATACAGGGATAATATCGGGATGCTATACGTATGGAACTTAATTAATATTTACTTTCCATAGGCACAGTAGTGGGGCAGTATAGGGATACTGTACGTATGGAATGCTAATACTATTTCCACAGGTATAGTACAAGGATAATACAGGGATACTATACGTATGAAATGCTGGTCATCAACTTAATACACAATACGTAATAACGTTTGTTCTATTGTTTCCAGTCTATTTCACATCATAAACCTCTTTTTCCAGTCTATTTCACAACATAAACAGTCTATTTCACCATTGTTCATTCCGACTCCGCCTGCGTAGCCTGGTCTTCTTCTTCCTCATCCTTCTTATCATTCGCCTGTGGAAAACCATGGAGCAAATGTAAGTCATGTTGGTTGGTTTTCCAAAGCTTAAAAAATAACCTTTAACGTACCTTTAAAGCAGCTTCCTTTATCTTCTTTTGTTTGAGGGCCACCACCTCCGACGCCTTGTGGCTGTGTCGGAGGTGGCGACCCTCCACCCAGAGGACGGACTTGGGTTTCCCCACCGATTCCTCCGTGTGTGCGAAGTCCGCCGCATTCACCGCGCTATCCTTCTTGACGTGAAGCTTTAACAAAGACGTCATAATAAACGACTTGATAGCCGGGCTCCCGCCGTCCGCCTTTGTCGGCATACGGTTCCCGAGTAGGCAGATCTCGTAAACGCCATCGGGAACCTTCATGGGGGGGTCCGTGAATGTTTGGGAAAGGGTGCCCGGTAGTGCTTCCACCACCCCCACCGCCAACTCGAACTTTGAGCGTTGCTCGAAGTTGGCGGTCTCCTTCTCCTCAAGCTTCTCGCTGCTCTGTTGGGTTTTGGCGAAGAGACCCACTGGACAGTGCAGCTCGAAGTCACGTGAGGCCTGCGAGCAAGTGCGCGCACACACCCAGCAAAATAAAGTCAGTTCCCAAGTTTCCATACCTATAGTCTACCTATAATACAGGGTAAGCATAAGTATACCATTCAAGTGCTGAAAGCTTCCATACTTATAGTATGCCTGTAGTACAGGGTGAGCACAGGTGGGACACCACTGTCCCACAGACAGTAGGGGGTGAAAGCAAAAATACCTTCCGTAGCTACAGTTTGCCTATAATACAGGGTGAGCATAGGTGTACCTCACAGGCAAAGAGCTTACGTACCTCGACAGCTTCACCTTCGAACTCCTCTCCCCCCTTAGGAGCCTCCTCAGCAGCCTTCTCCTTCCCCTTCCCATCCTCATCCTCCTGATCTTCCTCATCCACTTCTGGCCACACGATTGTTCCGCCGACGAGCTCCTCCAATGTAGTCCACTCCTTGCCCTTCCGCGCTGCAGGGTCTGTGAACTTGTTGAGCTTCTTGACGATATCTGCATTGGGTACAGATTGACCTGTGAAGTTTTCCACAGTGAGACCGTTGAGCGGTCCGCCATATATGCGGATGTCCCCACCCTTATTCATTTTGAACCGGCCGGTTCCTCCGCGGCGGGCCTTGCGATAGCTCAGGTGAGCAACCAGGTACGTGTGAACTTGCTTGTCAGTGCAGGGGGGGATATGTTGTTTGCCGATTTCTCGTTTCAGCTTCACGAACTTTTTCCCAAGGTCCTCTTTGCACGCTCCCACCGGGAGTTTTTTGGCTTCCTCCCATTCGCTTATGAGGGTCCGGGCGTCCGCCTGCATCAAAGAAACCTCATCGTCCGTCGCCCCCGACGGCCGCCTAGCCACTGGATCCGCCTCGATCTTCACACCTTGCTGTGCCTTTTGCATCATTGCAAAGATCGCTGCCATCTGCTGCGGGTTTTCCATCAACTTTACGAAGTCCAACGGTTGGTCTGCTGGTCCCGCCTTAGCGGCCTCCTCCTCCTCCTCCTCCTCCTCGTCATCCTCCTCCTCTTCTTCGGAATCCGAAGAGTCCGAACCGAAGCATTCCTTCACTAGTTTTTTGCCTGCGGCTTTGGCCTTCTTCCCCTCCTGGGCCTGTGCGATGGCCCGCGCTTGCTGGCCCTTCTTGCCCCTTTTCGTGCGGCCTTCGTCGTAGAGTGTGGGAGGCTTCCTTTTCTTGGTCTTCTCAACTTTCTTCTTGGCATATTCTGCGGCTGCTGTTTTTGCCATTTTGATTGTAAAGAACTAACGAAGGTGACTGGGAAACAACTGCGTGTGCTGGGACCTGGGGTTTTTCCTGGGGTTTTATGGGTCTAATTAGCTTTCCGTACGGTTTTCCATGCGATTATTTGCACACTCCCATCGATCGCCGTCGTGGCACGATTTCCATTAGGATGTCCCGGCCTGGGCATACCTGTATTACGATTTCCATCCCTGTGGTCAACGTATGGCATATCCAGTCTGAGATTGCCGTTGAGAATTCATAATTCGATGTCATGCGTGGAATCTGCGCGCGTCGTCGCTGTCGGACCCAATGCGATTCGATTTTCGTTTGAAATCAGGTTCTTCCCGATTTTTTTTGAAGTTCCAGAAATAAAATCTCTAATAGCCAAAATTGCGCATACAGGCCGCAATTTTGTTTTTTTGCCCCCCTCGTCAGTGAACAAATGGTTTGTTTTCTTGGGGGTGATCGAACAGGCTCATTTTATTTGGGGGGTTTTTGGCGGCGGTAGGGGGTCTTCCATAGGGGTTTCCATAGGGATAGGCTCTGGATTTCCCATAGGGCACACCACTTTTTCCACAGGCTCCGGATTTTCCATATGGTACATTGGTGATGTTTTTTAACCTGTTTCCAGGCCATTCCACAGGTATGGACGCCACTATCATAGGGATGATCTCTGTGGCATTCCTTAACAGTGTAATTCTGCATTTTCCATAGGCATTTTCCAAGGGCGAGCGTAGGGCTGTTATAGGGTCCAAAAAAATCCTGTTTTAACCTGCCCTATTTTTCATTTTTTTGATTCCATCCCTATAAATTACCTATGGAATCCCGAAAATGGGGTGAGCCAACCTATGATCCCCCTGTGGAAACGATTTCCATTGGGGCCTGTGGAAAATTTTCCAGAGCCATTCCATACGATTTTCAGATAGGGGATTTAAAAGTGCCCTATGGAAAGGTTTTTGCCCTATGGAAAGCCAATGGAAATGCGTTCCCATAGGTTTTACATAGGGTTTTTCCATCCCTGTGTAATTATTTCCAGCCCTACGGACGCCACTATTACAGGGTTAACACCTCGACCGTTCATAGAATATCAACCCAATATCCCTATGGAAAATTCAAGTTATTTTCCCATAGGTTGTATAGGGTGGGCATCCCTATGGAACCAGAATACAGCATTCCTAACGTATGTCCACCCTATGTCCACCCTACGTTCATGGTATGGAAGGTATTGAACACCTTCCATAGGGATGTCATTGGGCGGACCGCCCTATGGAACACATCGTATTGTTTCCATGCCTATGCCCACCCTACGCCCACCCTATGACCACCTCATGATCACCCTATGCCTAGCAAATGAAAAGTTAAAAAGGAAGCAACGGTTCCAAGTAGTCATGCGTGCTGGTATGGATGGTGTGTTGTGGGCCAGTATTAAACAACCACGGGGTCGACATGCCACCATGTCCTTGCACCGTGTGCCGACTACAAGTTGAAAAACCTCTTCGAACGATACAACGACATACGAAGCTATACAAGAGATGGCAAGGAGCGGTATACATGGGGGAAAGTAGTAGTGAAGACGATACTTCAAGTGATGACGGGGGTGACCGTAATGGTGGTGATGGTGGTTCCCTTGGAGGTGATGATGACATGGAAGATGCCAATGCAGAAGCGGACGAAATTCTCCAGGATCATTTGAGAAAGCTGGAAGAACATTGTGCCCGTCTCCTAATTCCTGCTGCCAACGATGAGGATATGGATAACCATGAGGTACCCCTCTTTCTGTATTTCCCAAGGGTGGGCGTACGTATGCCAACAGGTGGGCATAGGTTGGGAAATCATTGAACGTTTCCATAGGGTGGGAAAAGGCATTCCCATGGGCGGGTGTAGGTAGAGCGCTGGGTACGTATGCCTATGGAAAGCATAGGACGTTTCCAGTGGGTGGGCATAGGGCGAGCGTCGGGCGGGCATAGGTTGGGAAACCATGGAATGTTTCCATAGGGTGGGCCTGAGCATTCCCAAGGGCGGGTATAGGTGGTTCACTGGGTGGGCATGCCTATGGAAAGCATTGGATGTTTCCATAGGGTCGGCATAGGGCGGGCATAGGGTAAGCATAGGGCGGACATGCGGAGGGAAATGCCTTTTTTTTTTTTGCAGTTCCTGTAAAGTTGGGGATGCCTCTCGTGATTTCACAGGTCGTTGATCACGTCTATGCCGAGAAGGTTTCAACAATGCATCGTCTTGTCATTGATCTGCTGGAAACGAAATCCGAGCACAATGCTACCCAATCCATGTTTGATCAAATCTTCAATCTCATGCGGCAAACGGTGCTTGGCAACATTGACATCATCGGCAATCAAAGACGAAATGGTTTCCCGACCTCCTTCAAACAAGCTTTGTCTATGTGGAAGGATTTTGCCCTGCCGTACCATACCGCCGACGTTTGCAGGAATGAATGCATGATCTTCACTCCGGGCCGGCATGACAACCTTACCCAGTGCCTCCATTGCCACAAACTTCGGTGTCACCCCAGCTCTCGACGTAACAAACGGCTTATTCCGGGAAAGCCGTACAAGGTATTTAGGTTTTGGCGCTTGGACGAACTCCTGCCGATGCTATATTTGATACCAGAGATGGCCGAGCTCTTGGTATCATGGAAGATAACTACACCCGCGGAGAACGACGATCTGCCGGTTGTGACTACGTTTCATCGTAAGTGTATCCCTCCCACATGCTCACCCTATGCCCACCCTATAACATCCCTATGATCACCCTATGTCCACGCTATAACATCCCTATGATCACCCTATGTCCACCCTATGCTCACCCTATGCCCAATTCACAATTGCCTTGCATCCTATGTTGACCCTATGCCCACCCTATGTTCGCCCTATGCCCACCCTATGACCACCCTATGCTTATCCTATGCCCAAAATCCATTTATTATTCCAGAAAGTGTAATTGTGTTCCTCACCTTAAATGATAAGTTTCGTTGCTCGGTTTCAATCGCAGAGTCGACCTTCTGGAGAAATAAGGTGTATGTCGAGCAGCCGGGCTTCTTTACGGAGCCACGGAACATCTCCTTATTCATGTGTGCCGATGGAGTGAATCCTCATAACGATTCCACGGCGGTCACGTCCTCAATCACCCCAATAACGTTCCAAATCTTAAATCTGCCTGCTGAGTATCGAGCCAAGTACGAGTTTCTATTGGTATACGGAATAATCGAGGATAAACCGAGTAATGCTCAGATTTACTACAAGTTCTTGGTGGACGAGTTGCTCGACATGTGGAATGTTGGTGTCCGAGCGTTTGATTCAAGAAAAAAGGAAATCTTCCAGTTACGATGCATGCTCACGTGTGTTGTTGCTGACTATGGCACGGGGGGCATAACGGAAATTGCCAATCGAGTGGGAGGAAATTCCGCTTCTAAAGCCTGCATGTTCTGCAACATTACCGGCGAGACCTGGGGAACAAGCTGTTTGAATAAAACAATTTTCAAAGGTAGTCCAGCCTATTCCCACCCTATGCCCGCCCTGTGACACCGCTATAGCATCCCTATACCGTCCCTGAGATAACCAATTCAGGTTTCCCACCCTATGCTCGCCCTATGGCCGCCCTATGCTAGCCCTGTGATCGCCCTATGCCCACCCTATGAAAACGAATGCGATGACGAATGTGACAACTGTCCTCACAGGTTCTGCACCTCTCCGCACCGAAGAGGACGTACGATTGCTGCAGGCCAGAAATGCAAGTTGCGCAGATTCTGGGTTGTACACTGCTGCTCAGCTTCGAGAGATTTATAGTAGAACGGGCATCAAAGGGCCGTGTGCACTTTCTTTGTTGCCACACTTTTCCGTGACAAAGGACTACTTCCCGGATATCATGCACGAACTTCATAACTTGGAATATAGGATGACATGTGCTATTTTTCAGTGCAACTGGAATATTAAATGCCTTAGATATGCTGAAAATCACCATGTGCACCCGGAGTGGCTACCTGAACCTGTGGACGAGAACGAGGTGGAGAAAACCTTGGAAGAACATTTTGCTGGTATGTAACAATCTCGGGATTTCATTCCATCCCTGTGCTCGCCCTATGCCCTCCCTATACCCACCCTTGGAACTGGGAAAACGCATTCCATCCCTGTGCTCACCCTGTGCCCACGATATGCCCACCCTATACCCACCCTTGGAACTGCAGAGAAACATTCCATCCCTATGCCCACCCTGCGCCCGACCTATAGCCACCCTATACCCACCCTTGGAACTTGGCGATTGTCAAATAATGCATGACAGTGACTGCTGTTCTTTTCTGTTTTTGCAGAACTCGATGTACCATGGGGTCTGGATGAGGACATTCGTTCTATTGCGATTAAGTGGTACAAGAAATCAAAAGTCGATCGGAATTGGGGCAACGTGGTAACTAAGGGCATGGAGTTCAGCGCGAGCACAAGAGAGCCAAGAAAACTGAAGGCCGCCGTGGGGATTGTCTTCATAACTTGCGGCTTCATGAGCGCAATCGCAGCTTGGCCAGACGCATTGGGAGATTTGCATCATCCGAAATTCTCGTCCTTTGTTGGGGAGTTCGTCGTAGTGGTGCGTGAGATAGTCTCAAACCACATCATCTCCGAGGACCGTCTGCATAAACGGGTTGAAGCTCTAATGGACCGATGGGAGAAGGAGTTTTCACCTGAAGATTGGAATATAACTACGCATATTTTGCGACATTTGCCTCGGCATATCGAACTGACAGGACCTGCGCATGGAACATGGTTATTTCCGTGGGAGTCATTCTATGGGAAATGCAAGGAGTCAGTCAAAACTCGATCGCAGCCAGTAGCCAGCATCATGAACGGTATGTATACCTAGGCTCGCCCTATGTTCACCCTACGTCCGCCCTATGCTATCCCTGTGATCACCATAGGGAATGGGAATCTCAAAGTTTCCCGCCCTATGCCCACCTTATGCCCACCCTATGTTTACCCTATGCCTTTACTATGTATCGGTTCCGTACGTATAGCGTGCCTATGGAAAGCTCCTTCCATAGGGGAAACATAGGTATGGAAACGTCTGGCTGCACTGTACGTTTGTTTATGTGTTATGTATGTCGCAGGTCAGATGCTAGAAAAACAGCTGATGCTAATCCGTGGCATATATGCTTCAATATCTAATGAGAAGGTTGCACCATACACTGGGCCACAAAAGCGACGAGTGGAGGTGATTGGCAAGCAAACACCGATAACCTTGGATGAAGGTACGCAGTGCCTTAGATGCCTTTGCAGTAGATGTCCGCCCTGTGCCCACCCAATGGAAATCTTTCCCGCCATATGCCCGCCCTATGCCCACCCTTGGAGCTGAAAAGAAATATTCCATCCCTGTGCTCACCCTCCTATGCCTACCCTATGCCCACCCTTTGAAATTCGTAACCATCTTATGCCCACCCATTGATCACCCACAGGTGACATAAAAGGTATACGGAAGTATATGCGCACGAATTTCCCATGGGCCCAGCTCCTGCAAAACGACTTTGACACCAAACTCGCTGAATGGAAGCGATTGAGTAAGAGAGAACGGCGGATCATGCCACGACCCGTCATCCAAGATCTGGAGACATGGCGGTTGAACCGGTTGACGAGGGAATGTCGTCCTTTGAGTACCAAGGAGCGTTGTTATGTCTACATGGACGGTGTGATGAAGAGTCAGCACGTGAAAGTCGGACGAGACACTTTTCGTACGCGATCCGCCGACCGCCACCTCACCACCTGTCAACGATACATAAAGGCAATCTTTGATACCCCAGTAAATGGATTGAATGCCCATGAAGACAGGTCGTTCATCCGATGCCCACCCTATGTTCGCCCTATATTGGCCCTATGCCTACCCTGTGTTCGCCCTACAACATCCCTATACCGTAACATATATCATAGATCATGCGTATGCTCACCCTGTGCCCACCCTACGACCACCCTACACCCTCCCTATGATTACGAGTTAAGCTTTCCCACTCTGTGTCCGCCCTATAGCCGCCCTATGTCCACCCTGTGCCCACCCTATGCTCACCCTTTGGAAAGTATGTGTTGCAGGTACGGCGAGCTTCTGAAAATTTATAGCATCCCGATTGGCAGGAAACAATTGGTTTTCCTCAAAGTAAGATGGTTTCCATTGAAGGCAGCATTTCAAGATACCGTGGCGAACAATATGATGTTGAGGTCGGACTTGCCATGGGACCTTTCCGAGGTTTTCATCCAAGCATTTGAGATTGAGTGCTTGGTGTGCATTGTACCCATTCCATGGAACTTTGACCGGTTCATCACGACCAAGAGAATTCCAGCTGGACGACCCGATGCAAATAGGTTGGTATATTATCTCGGCGAGCACAAACTCGGTTTCAATGATCCACCATGGAGATATGATAAAGACAAGATGATGCTCATACTAGATAGGCATGTAGATTTTGTGGGCGACTTACATGACGAATAACTTGTTCATTTCATAGATGGAATTATTCTGTATATTAATATGTATATATGTAGTAAAAGCCCTATGGAAAGCCTGGATATATCATGAATCATCACCCTATGCTCACCCTATGAAACCTGAATGGTTATACCTATGGAAACCCTTTCACAGGTACGGTATCCCTTGGGAAACATGTTTCCATACGGATGATATACCTACGGAAGACTTTTCCACTGGGTGGCTCACCCCTGGGAAAGCTCATTCCATAGGCTGGCTATACCTATGGAACGTTATTTCCATACGTACGGTATACGTGTGGAAACGTATTCCATATGGATACTATAGGTATAGACTTTTCCACCTGTATCAGGAGTATACCTACGGCATGCTCACCCTGTGTTATCCCTATAGCTAACCCTATGGAAACCCCTATGGAATTACGTCTTTATTGACCGAGAATACGCAGAATGAATTGTATATTTCCATAGGTATACTATCCCTATGGGGGCCCTATGGAAAGCCCTATGGAATTACGTTGATATTCCCGAGAATACGCAGAGTGAATTATACGTTTCCATAGGCCTACCATACCTATGGCATCCCTATGGAAGGCCCTATGGAATTACGACTTTATTCCCGAGAATACGCAGGGCGAATTGTACATTTCCATAGGTGTACTATCCTTATGCCCGCCGTATGGAAAACCTTGTGGAAAACT
Organism: Cymbomonas tetramitiformis; assembly: GCA_001247695.2. Lineage (NCBI taxonomy): Eukaryota > Viridiplantae > Chlorophyta > Pyramimonadophyceae > Pyramimonadales > Pyramimonadaceae > Cymbomonas > Cymbomonas tetramitiformis. The sequence continues at coordinate 27,007 of LGRX02006646.1, forward strand.
CATAGTATACGCTAATTTTCCATAGGTGCGCTATCCGTACGCCCGCCCTACGCCCGCCCTTGGACATGCCTATGGAAAGCGTATGGGAAAGTTATATTTTCCATAGGGCTTTCCATCGGCCCCCTATGCCTATAGCCGCCCTATGGAAGGGTTTACATTTTCCATAGGGTTTTCCATAGTCCTGGTTATGCCTATAGTCATCCTATGGAAATGTTTACTTTTCCATAGGGTGATTATACGGCCTTCCATGCCTATGGAACGTCCTTTTCCATAGGCATACAGCCCTATAGAAACCCTATGGAAACTCCAAAAGGGGGTATCCCTATGGAAATACCCTATGGAAAACTTTCCAAGCCTTTGGAAAATATTTCCTGATTTTCCCGAGCGTTCCCAAGGGCGGGCATAGGGTAGGCACAGGGATGACATGCCTATGGAAAGCTTTCCCAAGGGTTGCAGATCTGTAGGGAGCTCCAGCCTGGGAATGAAGGGTCCAGAGGTACCATACATGCCAGACCGCTGAGAGCGGTACTCCCACGGACCGTCCTCATAGCCCGTGCCGTCAAATGGTATTGGCACCGCGTGAGGCAGGGCATACAGGCTGCCGGCATGAACAGGCACAGCCTCCCGATAGTGTAGGGGGGAGGCGGGGCCCATCTGACCATGACCCATAGCATGATTCTCGAAGAACGTGGCCGCCCTCTGCATCCAAGAAGTGTCAGCTGCAGGGAAGGCCGTAGACAGAGCCAGAGCAGACACACCCGGCTTCTGCTGCGTGATTCTGATAAATCCGAACATCTCCACAATCATATGGATAGCAGACATGGCTCGCTGCCCAACCACAGAGGCGGCCACATACTCAGACCCAGTGGAGGACATCTCAGCATCAGTCTGGCGGGCACACACCCAATGAAGCACCATGCCGTTGAGGAACACAATGCCCCCCGAGTAGGAGAGGCACCCGTTGAGTTTGTCACGAGCATGGTCAGCATCCGAATACACCTGTATTGTGAGCACAGAAAGCGGTGCACTGGGGTAAGCATAGCGGATACGGTAGTGCCGTGTGAAGTAAAGATACTGAGCCACTCTCTGAAGTGCCTCCCAGGCCTGAGCTGAGGGGCACGAGGAGAACTGTGCCAGATATATGACTGAGTAATACACATCTGGCCTGGTACACCGTGCAATCCACAACAGGGACCCGAGCAGTGAGAGGTACGGGGTGACAAGGGTGAGATCAGGGTGCTCCGGCTTCTGGATAATGAGGTTCACATCCATCGGATTGTGAAAGGTTTTGGCCGGAAGCTTGAACTTGGACATGAGCTCCTTGATCTGCCTGGTTTGGGACAGTGCAATGCCCCACCGATCATAGTCAACCGCAAGCTGCAGGACGGCTGTCATACGGCCAAGATTCTTGCTCTTGAATGCCGCCTGGAAAGCTGCCCAGAAAGCCTGGTGGAAGGCATCATCACATGTCAGCCCGAAGTCATCCACGTAGACAGCCACGAAGGCCACGAACACAGAGGTCACAATATAGTATAGGCACGGGTCATATGTGGACTGGGTGAAGTGCATTCCCTGATAGGTGAAGGACTTCATGAATTTGTTGGCCAGTTTCTGCCAGGAAGCACCAGCTGTCCGTAGCCCGTAGAGAGCATAGAGCAGCTTGGCATAGCCATATCTGCCCTTATATACTTATATCCAGAGGGGAACCGCACATATATAGGAACCTCCAGACGGGCATGAACAAAGGCCTGACTGACGTCAAAGTGATAGACCATAACCCCCATACCAGCAAAGATAATAGACAGGATGAAGAGAAGGCGGAAGGTGGGTAGGTCTGCTACCGTGCATGCGGTCTCGGCCTGGGTGTAGCCCCAGTGCCACGTGGCCGCCACGGCCATCCGAGCTTTATGAATTTGGACGGGCGGCAGGCCATCCCGTGGCTTCCAGGGTTTGTTCAGCACAAAGATGGTGCTGGTGGCAATCTCACCGTCAGGTAGCTCCTCCACCGGCTCTATCTTACCCTGGTCAATCAGAGGCTGCACCTCCCCACCGGTAATAGCCTCCTCCCACTGAGCCCCATCAGGCATAGACAGTGCCTGGCGGTACCCACCCGGCAGTGGCAGATCAGGGGCCGCAGTGTGGTATAGGCGCTCGGCGAGGTCAGTAGAAATATGACAGAAGCTGAGGGTGCCGCTGGCAGGCAGTGCACCGACCGTGTCCTCTGGTGGGACCACATAGTGCGGAAGGAGCCACTGGTCCTGCTCCGGGTGGTCGGAGAAGGGAAGGTGGCAAGCACTGTGGGTATCAGGGAACACCACCAGACTAGCACGGAGGTCCGTGGCATAGGCACGTGGGGCAGTCACATCACCGTAGGCCATAGGCCGGAAGAGCACCCCATAGGACCTGGACCGCCTCATGTCTGTCGATACAATGAGTGCCGGATACAGTGGATCACCGCAAGCCTCCTGAGCCTTAGCCAGAGTCCAGAGCGGGTAGTATTGGTTGACACAGTCAATGACCCTGCGACGGTCCAGCCAGTGGACCAAGTCAAACCAAGCAGTGCCTGCAGGGTCAGCCATGACGTACTGCTGGGCTGTGGTCCAGAAGGTGTCGGCAGAGCCAGTGTCAAGCAACTGCACGGTGGCATAGGTCTCACCGTCCCGGGTGTCATAATAGGCAGCCACGGAATGGACCGACACCACCATGTCAGTGGTGTAGTCCCTCCACGGCTCCGGCCTATCACTCGGCACGGGTGTGGAGTGCTGCTCGTCGGGAGCGGGGGCAGGGAACGATGACATCACCTGCCCGAACTCTGAATAGTTTCTGATGAAGTCCGGCCGGCCCTCGGAAACAACTTTGTTTCTCTCCAGGTCCAGCACCTTGTAGGCCGAGGACCTGAGGCTGATGCCCACAAACCGTCCCTGCCAGGCCCGGGGGGTCCGCTTCTTGGAGACCCCCGGACACCGGGCCCGCATCTGCTGAGCATCCATGGTCACAGTGCATAGGGTGCCGAATATCTCGATACGGGAGTAAGTAAAGTGATAGCCTATAAGATGATAGAATGGCACCACGGCGTCCCGCCCATGAGGTAGGATATCCCACAGCAGGCAGGCATGACTGTCCACAAGAGACTAGTAGGTGAGGTCCATACCGGCTGTCTCCAGAAGTGCACGGGAGACCGACGAGATCTTACCGATCACATATTCAGCCATGAAGTTCTGCCAATGCAGGGTAGGCGACGACTGCAGGTTTTTGATGCCATGGTGTTTGTATAAATCCTGTGCTGCAGGGTCACACAGCTCCGGGGCACAATCAGTGCGGAGGACCAGGCCAGTGCAGGCAAAGCCACGATGAACAACATCTGCCAGGAACTGAGCCCGAATGAAGCTGTATGCCGACTTCTCAGCAGAGAAGTAGCAAAATGTAAACCTCACAGTGAACTCCACAAAGGTCCAGCGGTACCTCGACCCGTCATAGCCAATAGGCGTGATCGGGCCTGTAGCATCAGCCGCCCACATAGATCCAGGCTTCTGAGCCTTGTATCTGTCAGCCGGAGGGTGCTTCGGACTCGGCTGCACCGCCCGCATACGGGCACACACAGCACAGGCCTCAGCACAGGTCCTGTGAGCCAGAAGCTGCTCCCGGGTAACTGCTGTAGTACCAGGTCGAGCAATCTCAACACCAAGGTCCATGAGCTGAGCCAGCCTGAGACCATGAGCATGAGCATATGCGGTATGGCACCACCTCTCAGGGGTGAACCTCATGGACGTGTACTGATCACGGTAGATGATAGCCACCGGGAACGGGGTACCAGCAATGAAGACACGGTCCCCCCCGCCCTCCGAGCCAGCCGACTGAAGGGGCCGTCCAGCATAGGTGTGCTCACGACGGTAGCTGAATATGCCCTCCGTGCCAGCCGGATACACATGCAGTGCCTCCCAGTGAATAAGGTGCTGCCTGAAGGTACTGAGGTGTGACTGGGGAATCAGGAAGAGGAATACCGTGTGCTCGGGGTCGGTTGCAAAGTCTCGGTTGGCCTTCTTGAGCATCCGCTCACAGGTGAGTCTGTCAAAGGGCGGGTTGCCGTATAAATTATATAGGCACCGGCCCAGAGGTGGCCCCAGCAGGAATCAGATAGTGAATACCTGACTGGGCAGGTCTGGCTGTTACCCACGCCGGGGGGGAGGTCGTCTCCGAAGAGAGAGATGTCAAAGTTGTGTTCCCCGGTCTTGGCCAGTGCAGCGGGCGAGCCCTTCAGGAAAGCCCACTTGGCATACTCTGAGCGGGCCCACATCCAGTCACAGATCTCACCAGTGCGGACACGTGAGACAGTCTGGGTGAGTGCACTGGCGGCCCCCTCAGGGACCTCCGCCCACATATAGTCTGTGCCAGAGTCAATGATCCGATAGACACGGCCAGTAGGCAGGTGGGTGTACGTGAGGGACACAAGGTCAGGTGATCCGAAGCCGAGGGATAGCATAACCCGAGAAGACAGGAGAGTGCGGCAGCCGGCCTTATAGTGTGAGTTTGGGAGAACGAAGTGGTCGATGGCTCCGTCCTGGATACAGACCCCATACAGATGGAACGTCACAGTAGCATCCGTCCTGTGAGCCCCAGCCGTGACCATGGTGAAGGCCACCGTACGGGAGTAGTCCACGTCGGTGCAGGCCGACAGGTCCCCGCACATGACACATGTGGCTCCAGAGTCACACACAATGCCCCTGTCAACCCGGACGACGGGTGCAGGGACAGTACTGGCCAGAGAACTGAACCCAGAAGCAGCCCACTCCTCGTCGGGTACATACAAAGGAACTGACTCCGCACTGCCATAGACCAGAATACCAGTATAACCAGCGGGCACCAAAGGGTAGACCACCGTAACTGACCCACGCAAGCTGACCAGACAGTACACCAAGCTCCACAGAAGCATAAGTACCCACAGCATAACCAGAGACCAGACATAATAAGCCGGTATCACCGGTAGCCAGTCCATCAGCTGAGAAAAGCTGACCAGCAGAACGGCCGACGGACCCCCCTGCTGGTGGGGTAAGCTGACTGACTGACTGACTGACTGACTGACTGCCGCAGACCCAGAGAGTACCCAAACAGTAGTGCCGAGGTACATAAGGCCAGGCTACAGATAACCAGAACAGCAGCCCAGACTGGTGAGGAGCGTCGAGAGGCACGGGGTTCACCCTCCGGAGGCCGGGTTGTTGGAGGCCGGGACCTGCCCGCTGGAGACTGCCGGTTGATAAGGCGCCTCCAGGTGCGTACGGGAGTCCTGGCACCAACGGCAGGAAGACAAGCCGAGATAGCCAGACCCCAGGTGACAGCATGCCAAAGTGCCAGAGCCCGCGGGTGCACCTCCAGCACAGCACCGGAGGCACCACCAGACTGCACCGCATCTGCCGTGCCAGAGAATGCAATAATGCACAGCAAACTCATGTATAGGAAGTGACCAGCCCCATACATAGGGCCTGCGGCCCGGGCCACCCGGACCCCTGGGCCGGGATAGTGGTGCCGCGCTCACCAGCTGTACAGCTCCAGGGAATTCGGTGTTGGTAGTTGTGATCTGTACGTCGGCTGCCGGCACCGCTGGCTGCTGCGGCTCAACACTGAAGTGCTGCAGGGACATGGCTGGGTCCGGAGGCTGGCGCACAGGAATGTGGAGCTGAGCAGGCGTGTCCTCACCGTCGGGGCAGTCCCCATCGTCAGGGTCCTGGTACGCGTTGAAGCGGTTGACAGCGTCGTTGTGCCAGGGAACACTAGCCATGCCAAGCCATTCGATTGGCATATTGTATTTACGCGTACTGGGGCAGCGAAATGGCAATGGGCTCGGAAGGGGACTCCTGAGCCATTGACTTCGTACTATGGGGAGCGAAAGCCTGGGCTCGATTATAGCTGGCAGCATATTATCGTCCACCCTTCTGGTGCGCTACGCCGCTGGGAGCGTAATAGGAGCGGCGGCTGGTTTCTGGAAGACGCCACTATAGTGAAGGCGCCGGTAGCGCCATTCTCATTACCGCTCAGCGTTGCGTACAATCAGACGAGTGTGAAACGTGACGATGATGACTATCGTGGAATTCCATACACGGGGCGTAAGTCTGTACAATCGACGCCTACGAACAGTGACGATTCGGGTACAGGCGCTGTGACCTGGAGTAAGGAGAAGCTACCAGATTCGGATGACCCTGATGACGCGAGTGTCATAGACAGTAAGGAGAAGCTACCCGATTCGGATGACAAGGATGACGCGGGTGTCACAGACAGTAAGCATGACATGGATACTGCCAGTCCGAAATGGGAGCCTGCCTCGCCTGAATATGATGACACCGAGGATGACGTCAGCGAGTTCGATGACTTGGTAGCTGACGATGCCGAAGAACAAGCTGAAGCTCGAAAGTTGAAGAGACTGGGACTGCAGTTGATCATGGATGATAAGGGTGAACTTATCTGGGTGCCAAAGGGCACTTCCCCGACCTCACCCGTTCAGCCAGAGGATCAGCCTATCACCGAGCAGAAGTCTGAGGCCATATCTGAGGATGCCCCAGCCTCTGTGGTGGAGACTGTTCAAGTACCATCGAAGGAACCAGCTGGGGTGTCCGAAGAGACGAAGAGGCAACCCAGGAAATATCCTGCCTGTTGGACAGCTGAGTACATAACTCATTTGAAATGCACCTTAAGCAGTGACAGTGATGACGAAGAAGTGCTTGACGTGGCTCCTCGTAGGAAGAAGGCAACGACCAGTAAGGGACAATGAAATCAAGTGTCTTGATTAGGATTGTCCAAATGCAGATTCTCTGGTTAGGATTTGTATAGGTGGCAGATGATGATATGCTAGCCGACATGGGACAGATCGATTAGAGATATGAACTGCGCGCCTTGAAAGTATAAGACTTGAATTCTGCCCATTTGGAGGCGGTTCTAACTTGAAGTAACTATTTGGAGGAGCTGTTGCTCAACCTGTTAATTTACTGGTCAATCTTTCCTGCCATAAAGATATTGCAATTGCTTGAATTGTAGCCTTGTTCAACTGTTTATCTAGAACATTGCAATTTTGTACACTGCAAAATTGCCGAAAACGGACCTGTGCCCCAAGATTTGAAGCAGAATTAACCTCTGACTGACCCTTGAGCTCAGGCTCGGATACAGTCAAGTGCTCAAGAAGGCTTCACTTGGAAGTGGTATTGCTCTGCGCCTTTTGCCCCCTGCCTTTCACCCTGCATGCAGACAGTCTATGGCTGGCACGAATTTTACCAAAGGTAATACTAGGTATAGGTATTACCAGTATTTTACCAAGTATTACTTTACCCCAAAAAGTCCTTACCCTAGGGCAGGGGGGTATTACCGCACGTTACCAAAAAGTTTTACCATCGGTAATACCGGGTATGGGTATTGCCGGGTATTACCCCCGTATTACCATCGATTTTACCTGTAACAAACGCCGGCTTCTCATGGTACCGCGCCGGGTTTGTTCAGCTGGTGACACGCATGACAGTGGTGACAGCATGACAGGCTTTACGAAGGTGACCATCTGTGAGATGCAGACTTGTCAGAGAAGATATAGTCACCATCAGGTGACCAGAGAATGATAAGACGAAGATGGCAGTGACTCCTTTGCCGCTGACGTGTCAGTCAGAATGCGGTAAACGGTAACATTGTTAGAGCTGGCATGGGATAATGACTTTCCATTGGCCAGATGAAGATTTAAGGGCTAGAACCCGTTACAGTTTTGGGAGATGTGACAGGACATTGAGATATAAGTAGACTCTGACCGAAGGTCAGGCTAGTGGACTCATTATTGTTTTGCCTTCGCAAGTACTAGGTGGCTGTTCGCGTGCCAGTGCTAGAGTGCTAAGACAGTTCTGCTCACAGCTTTTGTACACACAATAATTCGTATTTTGTGATATAATATCAATTTTGACGGATATATTTTACTGCTGTTTTCATACTTTTTCAAAACAATAATGTCCTGCGCGGAGCGGCTTTTTATTTCAGTGTTAATCCGGAAGTGAAGGCCCTTTGGCGAGAAGTTAGCAGCAGCTGAAAGAGCGGATTCGGAAGTCAGGCGACTCCAGGGGCACCCACGGTGCACTGGCGGAACCTTTTTCTTCCCTGAGCTTGGTGGTACTTGCACTGGAAGAGCTTCCAGTAACGGCGGCGACGGATCAGCTTTGAATTCACTAGTCATGAGCGGTCTCCTTCTGCACAGTGATATGCTCAACACCTTGGTCTTCAGCGAATCCAGGGGCACCCCTGGTGCACTGGCCTAGCTGCTGACAGGTGTCCTCCAGTTTTGAGCTAATCAGCACGGCATGAGCTTGGGCGGCGGCAGCGACAAAGTCAATCAGCAGTTAATTTACACCTGGATGAGCAGCTCTCAGTGGTTCTTTCAGCTGACCACCTTGCTTGAAGTGAATCCAGGGGCACCCTTGGTGCACTGGCTTAGCTGAAAGGCAGGTGTGTGTCACCTGGGAGCTAATCAGCAGCGGCATCTGCCCTGTCTTACCGGCTAAGAGTGGATCAACAGCTGATGTGCACCTTGATGAACTATCTTCCAGTGGGTTCTCCAGCTGGCCACCTTGTCTGAAGTGAATCCAGGGACACCCCTGGTGTACTGGCTTAGCTGAAAGGCAGGTGTGCTTGGCCTGTGAGCTAATTAGCGGCGACATCTGCTTTTATTTATCAGCGAAGAAGTGGATCAGCAGTGAATCACTGCTCTATGTCTGGAACTGCAACTTACGGTTTCTTGGGCAGCTCCACTTTGTCTGACGGTTAATCCAGGGACACCCCTGGTGTACTGGCCTAAGCCTGAAGCAGAGGAAGAGCTTGCTAGAGGACTGGCAGCTGCATCAACTCTGAAGGCGACAACTGAGTGGTCTATTCCCTGGTGTGACACAGTGACCTGGTGGATTTAGAGTTAATTACGTTTCCAGCCTGGAGTGCTGCTCACTACTGGAGTGACCTTCTGCTGCCTTACCACAATGTGTTGGAGAATTCTTCTATCCTTTCTACAGTATTGGTCAGCCGGTGAGGCCCTCATGTCACGGGCCACCTTCTGAATCAGCAGTAGTGCTGCGAATCCAGGGTGCCTAGCACACTGGCTTAGCTTCCAACTCTGTCAGCGACCTGGTACTTGTTTGCTGGACTGGACTGTGGAGTGAGCTTATAGGCCAGCCATGGCTTTCTTGATTAGCAGTGGTGTTGTGAATCCAGGGGTGCTCAGCACACTGGCCTAGCTCACACCGCTGCATATCAGTGCTATTTCTTGGTGTTGAGGAGTTGCCCTCGCTGTCACTGCCCTCTCTATGAACTCTGGCCCAGCTAATCCAGAAGTGCTCAGCACACTGGCCCAGCTTTGATTTTCCTCGCACGAATACTCTGCATCTGCTGCTGATTCAGAGCGCTGAAGCGCAGTGCTGGACCTTTAGGCATTCGCTGCCCACACGCGTTTCGTTCTTTCACTTGTTCAGCAAGGCGAATCCAGGGGCACTCAGTGCACTGGCCTGAGCCAGTCTGAGTCAAGCCTCCAGTCTACTGGGGAACGAGCTTTGCGCTGAGAGGGGGGACTCGCCCTTGGTCCCGTTGACTGAGCATCAACACAGCACTTCACCACGGAGGGAGAGGCAGAGCCAAGCGCTGCCTCTGTCCATTCCAGAGAACGTGAGGCACGACGGCTGGCACGAGGACGGACCAGTCAGGACCTTGACACGGAGTATATGAGCGCAGAGGGGTCGGGCTCAGAAACCACTCCCTCCGCACCGTCATCTCCAGCAGCAACAGCGCTAGGAGCAGCAGCACTCGCAGCAGCAGTAGTAGCCTCAGCGCCTGCAAACCAGTTTCTCTTTGCGTTTGACGACGTAGACGAGATGGATCACTATGAGAAGGAGAGCCACTCACTTGACAAGGAAGACGTCAGACTCCAGTACACCGGTAGTAAGAGTGAGGACAGAGCGCTCTTCATCAGGCGTTTCGTGGACATGGTGGCGAAAGTCCAGCGGGCTTTTGAGGCCAGGAAGCGTAGGTACACGAAGTCAGCATCTTACCATGCGCTCAGTCAGCAGCAGAAGGAGGCCTTCGCTGGGTCCAGACCAGACTACAGATCATTGTGGGACAGCATACCATCGTTTCTAGCAGGGGACGACCATGCCACCTCAGTCGCTTATGACTGGTGGTGTGCTGCCTACCTGAAGAATGGCGTCATGGCTTCACACGCTTGCCATGTCCTGAAGGACGTTACCATGAGAGATGCCTACCAGGGATCTGTGCGTTGTGCTCAGCCTCCTTTTCATGAGCTGGCGCCAGGGTCAACCTGGGCAGTTTGTAAGGTGTTCGAGGATGGTGATGAGGATGGCGAGGCGTCTGATGAGTGGGCAGGCGAGGGAACCTCCACGAGGGGTCTCACGGGGCCAGATGGCACTGAAGATTCTCACTACTCTTGGGCCTTGAGGGCGTTCGTTGCAGAGCTTGAAGCTAAATTCTTGATGAAGGGCACCAAAGAGAAGGAAGATCTCTTGATCGCCAAGCCGCAGACCAACGAGCAGGACGGCCTCGCCTACGTGAAGAGCTGTCGTCGCAGGGAGGCAGCTCTCAACACCGGCAGGAGGGTGGAGGACTCCGTCGTCAGGCAGAACATCGAGGAATGCATTAAGGGCCTGCGCATCAAAGAATACCGAGATCGCGTGTCCGAGCAGCTGCGCGTCAGCCATCCTGCCCCCAACAGAGTTACTTGGGAGGACCTCGAGGTGATTGTGGAGGTGCAGGACAAGCTCAAGAACGATGCAGAGGCTTGGGCCCTCACGCTGCAGCAGGAGCTGGTTCGCAGGCTCAACTGCGTGTACTCCTGCTTCGAGGCCAGACAGATGGGGCTTGACCTGTCTGCGCTGGTATCAGCTATGAGGCGCTCGGGTTCTGCCTCCAAGACTGGGGACAGACGCAGGGACCCCAAGAAGAAGGAGCAGGCACAGCACGGGGGCGAAGACGCCAAGAAGCCTGTGAGGGAAGCGAACAATGCCGAGCGTCAGAAACCTTCTTACAGCAAGGTGCCACCACCTGACGCCTCGAAGAAGTTTCAGTGTGACTGGTGCTTCACGCGCCTGCCCCACTCTCCAGAGCGCTGCTACACGGGGTGTCGTGATTCCCGGGTGCCGCCCAACTTCCATAAGGACAGGCAGAACTCCAAGTGGCCAGACGAGGTTAAGAATGCCCAGATGCGCGCCTACAACATCGCACACCGCTTTGACAAGCACAAGATGGGGATCACCACCAAGGAGTGGCTTAAGCTCCCGGAGGCCAAGCAGAAGCAACCACAGCAGCAGCAGCAGCAGCAGCAAGTGGCTGCCAGTGCCGAGGTTAAGGAGAAACTCGCCGCAGAGTTGTCAGGCCTCCAGGCAGGGTCACCTCCAAAGGATGACGAGATCGCCGATGCACAGGCCCTATCAGAGGCCAGCGATGCGGATACCGAGTACAACTCCAACTTCACCCAACAGGCAGAATACGAGGAGGATGAGCAGGACTGCCCTGCTGGGGGTGGTTTGGAAGGTGGTCATGGTGTTGGCATCGATCACGCACCGAGTCTCCAGGCCAGCGCCGCTGTCGCCTTGGGCAACACTCAGCAGATGCGGGGCTTCCAGGTCAAGACGCCGGAGGAGTTCGACAGGGCCGCTCAGGTGCCTAGAGCCGTCCCTCCCGACGTACTCAGCAGGAAGGTCCACCTGTTGGCATCCAATCTTCGCAGCTCCGTGCGTGCCTGCTCGCAGATTGCTGCCATCCTGATATCCCAGAACGCCATTGATCTCCCGAAGGACATCGTGAATCTTTTGGCGCTGGAGGAGCTCATGGGCAAGGATCCGAATGATGCAACCGAACAGCCCACCGAGGTCAATGAGCATGAGTTGGAAGACACGCATGCCGCAGCGACGCAAGGAGTAAAATGGGAAGCAGACGGTTCAGGACATCGTGCAACCGAGGAGGTGCCATTGGACGAGATGCCCAACGGGGTGGTCGACAGCGCCGCCGCTCGATGTGCAGCTGCTGCCTATGTGGACGATCTGGGGGTGGTTGACTTCAGTGACCATGGACATGTGCGAGCTGGTACCATCAAGACCTCCGCCTACGACGCACTGAGGGCAAAGATGGCGCAGCATCTGACCGACGAGCAGGTGCTATTGATGGCTCAAGTTCAGCCCATCTGCAAGTTGCAGAATGCCACTCTATATGAGGGGCTTGCGCTGGTGTCATCCGGTGGCGAGCTTATGCTGTACCGGGCAATCCTCATGGACACCGGCGCCAACTGTAACATCATCTCGATCTCTGTTGTGAGGCGGCTGGGTCTCACGATTTACGAAGCCACCACCGGCGCCAAGGTCACCAGATGTGACAACAGTCCCACAAAGTTCACCCATTATTGCTACGTGGACGTCATTTTGGCAGCGGGCACGCCGCACATGACGCTTCACCGCTTGTACGCCTTCGTGACCTTCGAGGCTGAGAACTCCTGGGACCTGTTGATAGGCACTGGGCCGCTGAAGAACTCCCTAATGATTGACATCAAGTTGGGAAGCTGCGTGGCCGTGTCGCATGCACCGAAGGTCTTGGGCCTGGATGCTGAGGTGGTTCTTCCGCTGGTCGACATGACGACACCCAAGCGTCCTCACCAGCCCAGGAGGTTGGACCCGGTGGTATGTTTACAATCTGAGATCTTTGGGCATGAGACGGAGTGCAGATGGCTGGAGTGCCCACCCTTGGGCACAAGGGAGGAGAGGTTTGCTGCCTCTGGGATTCGGTCTGAGCACATCCTTGACGGCGAGGAGTCGCCGGTGGGGTCACCGATGCCTTCGTCAGGGCCATCTGCTGCGCCCCCTAGACCCCGAGCCATCACACGCGCAGAGGTCGAGGCGGCATCTCGCGTTCACACGTGTTCGCTTGAGGGAGGCCGAAGGAGCTACCTGGCGTCGCTGACGTCCGTCGAGCTGGCAGGGTCAGAGCGCATGCTTGCGCAGCTTTACGCAGAACCAAACCCCTGGGTGGGTGGGCGCACGAAGTGGATTACCGATAGCCAGTCGACCGGGGGTCGCCCACCTCTGGGCGCTGATCTTGACCACAACTGGGCGGACCAGAGGCTGTACCTGGACCGGCACCATGTGGCGCGTCTTTGCCGCATCCTGCAGGAGCTCCCTGAGGACTTGCCAGCTAGACCTTCCCAGGAGCATGTCTGCGTGGAATTCGTCCGCTGCCTCGAGCAGAAGTGGGTGATGGTGGAACAGCTGTTGCCCCCTAACTGGCTTTATGTGGACCAGAAGCTGGATCACGACGAGGATAATGACTGTTGGGTGCTCAAGGGGATCTATATGGCACACGTGCCATCCCTTGCCAACAAGCAGGACGTCGTCAAGCCCAGGGAAGAAGGCCGAGCGCGCGATCGCCTCAACTCGATCCAGCGACTGCAGCACACGCTCCAGGAGCTGTTTACATACCCCAGCGGTGAGGTCGCTGGCACCCTCATGTGGGACCTGAAGGAGCGTGTCCTCTGTGTACAACCAAGTACAGCCACGCAGCACCTCGAGCTGCTGCGCTGTACGCTGGATCATGCGCGAGTGTACAACAGTGAGGAGTTGCTGGGTGAGCTTCAGCTCCCTCATTGGTACGAGAGCACTGGTGTTTGGACATACCAGCTGCTCAGGTACCTCTGCCCGGTGGACATAGAGTCCCTCTCAACTGGCGTCCTCCGACAGTACGATCTGTATGGCAGCTTGGCGCCACCTCTGGAGCTCATCATTCTCGGTTCGAGCACCAAGTACTACCCGGTGGGAGATGGTCTTGGGGGAACTGGTAAGGTGTTCTCCCAGAATGCCGCTGCTCAAGAATACTTGCGCTTGGGGGAGATGAGGAAGATGCTCAGGGCATCCAACACCAGGCGGGAGGGCCAAGAGGCGCTCAATGCAGATGCGCAACGTAGGCCACCACCGCCCAACAACTTGACCAACTTCAGGCTCACCAAGCGAGCCCCTGTGCAGCCACCTGCTCCTGCCGCGGGAGCAGGACCATCCCGGGCTGTCGCAGGGCCATCTCGCGCCAGGTCGAGCAGCCACTCGCCACCTCGTTCGGCGCAGAGTGCACGACCATCTCAAGCTGTCGCGGGGCCGTCTCGGGCCAGGCCCAGTGGCCATTCGCCATCTCGCTTCGCGCACATGGCATACGCTCGTACTCTGTCGCCTTCATCCAGCGACCATGAGGCCGAGGATTTGGTGTCGCCAGATCTTGACAGCAGCCCTCCTCGCAGGCGGTCGCCCTCCGCATCGTCTGCCAGGACCAACGTTGGCTCGTGGGCAAACTCTTGCAGTGTTCCGCGTGGCTCCCCGTCAGTTTCTTCGGGAGGCCCACCTCCTACGCCTCCGAGTCCGCCGAGGGCGGGTCCTCTGCCTCGGGCTCCTGGGTGGGTGCCTCCATCCCCAACGGAGTCAGACTACGACGCTACACGGCTGGCCACAGCATCTGGTCACTCGTTGCGCCAATTCCTGTCCGCGGAGGGGGTGGAAGCCTTGAAGGATCGTCTCAACCTCACTGTCTTCATAATACGGTTTCGCGTAACGGACTATGATCAGTGCAGGCAACGGCGCATCATGTACGAACTCGGCGTCTGCAACCAGGAGCGGGGTCTCAGGATGCGGAAGCGTCCAGGCATCACCAGCCAGGTCGAAAGTAAGCACAACAAGACCATCGCGTGTGGGGAAAAGGGCTGGCGTCTCCCTCTTGGGGGACAAACTACGTCTTCCGGCCTCCTGGAGGCCATGACTTCAGCCTGGGCTGATTTGTCGCACCGTGACTCAGGGCACAGGTTGCCGGGGGGCCATGCGCGGAACGTCGCGTTCGCGCTGTGCAAGTACGTGGAGTTTGGATCGGCGCATGTGCTGCGCTGCGTGGCGCATCCGGGTGCCAAGCCCGTGTACTACATCTTCTTGGAAGACGAGCAGTGTCTTTCTTGGCGAGCTGAGTTCACGAATGAGTACTTCGAGCGAGACGACCGGAAGTTCACTTCCTTGCAATGGGGGACCAGGCATTCGGCCGCGCCGTGGTTGATGCCAGCCCTAGGGGCCTTGGAGGCACTGCGTCTTCCGCCGCCGCCGCCGCCACAGCCCGCCCATCAGGCTCACGTGGCCGAACTACCCGAGCACATGGATGCGGCTTCACGGAGGAATGTGTTCGAGGTTCGAGACCCCCCTGCTCGTAGACAGCCGGGCGCGGGCGGCGTTGCGCGCGCATCTGCCTCTTCTGTCGATCGCCATGGGGCCGCCACCCATGTCGTTCATGCACCGAGGGATTCCAGGATACCAGCCGGTCTCACGTCGCGGTGTCCTCCTTCTCCGGCTTCGATATGCAGCGCGGAGACGCAGGCGTTTCAACGCTACACGGACGAACAGCGTGAGGCGCAGAGGCAGACACATTTTCAGCAGGGCTCCCCGGGCGCAGCGGGCGGGCGGCCCTGGTGAACGACCAACGCTGTGGCCGTGGGCCGCCTGCACGGGCGGTCCACTTACGGCCAGGTGTCCTGCGAGCGTGTATCACGTTTGCAGGCAGTGCAGTGGTTTGGTGGTGGTTGGGACGCGGTCCCGTTCCCGTGGTCGCCATATGGGCGATGTGGGAGGCAGTAGCCTGGCACCTGTCATGGTGCCCCTTTCAAGTTTGGTGGAGGCGTTTCGTACCCTCGCTTTTGCACCAGCTGCCCGTATGGTGGTCGACTGCTCGACGTTGCCCCCTTCGTGCATCTTATGACATCTGGGTCTTATGGGCTCTAGCCTGCGTTTGGTACGTTGGGCTCCTCATCTTGCGCGTCACAGGCGTCTATGCTGGCGTGCACCGCGTGCGTGCGGGGGATTGGGTGGTGATGCCCCTTCGGATGGTGGTCATTTCCTTGGCGTGCTGGTCACAGTGTGTGATCGTCCTCCTCTTTGTGGTCCTCGCCTGGCTTTGGGTTTGTGCCGACATCTACGCTGGAGACGTGGCATGCCACGGCTCCGGTCCCTTGCATTGCCCGCTTGACGCCGGTCACATTCAACGTGGCCGTGGATGGACCGTTCCGACCCTGCGCTGGTCACAAGTCTTCTTGTTGGGCCGCGTGCACTTGCCCGCTTTGCCCGCCAGGTTGGACAAGCCTCGCTTCGCGGCGCGCTGGGCGCAACTACGACGCAATCTTCGCCTTCATCGCGTCGCACAAGCCGCCTACATGGCGCTTGTCCTTGCGGTCGTGATCTTTACTGCTGCTGGTGGGAGTACTCGCTTAGCGCACGGGGGGTGGAGAGTCATGGCGTGCTTCTTCGCTTCGCACTCGCCGGCAGCTGCAGCGCATTTCAACCGAATTTTGCGATTTTTCCTGCTTTTGTGCGGAATCTTATGGGTCGCTGGCAAGATGACAGAGTGTGCGCCTACTTATGGTGTCACATCACCCACACGCAGCGCCTGGGGTTCGTCCCCCTGCACTTCCTGGGAGGCTCAGCAATCCTCAAGGCAATGGGAGCCTGGCTGGGTGGCCAACGTCGCGGAGCAGGATGAGGTCTTGCCGTACACCGTGCTGGACGAGCTTCAACCTTTGGGTGACACGACAGTGACCAAGGACGAGGCAGCGTGGCTCGACACTGAGCTCAATGCCACGTTTGGAGGACATCCTGACTTCAAGGAGGAACACTGGGAGGAAATGCGGAATGTTCTTCGCAGGTGCAAGACCACCTTTGCCAACAGCCCTCACGATCTGAAAGGCTACACGGGTAAAGCGAAGCACAACACGTTCTCCATCCCTTTCGTAGACGAATCCAAGGCCGCCTACCAGAGACCTAGGAAGTACAGTCCGGGCGAGCAGGAAATCATCGATATTCATTGCAAGGAACTTTTGGAGTATGGCTTCATAGAGCCAGCAGCCAAGCATTGCAGGCATGCGAGCAACGTGGTCGTAGCTGGCAAGAAGGATCACGAGACTGGCCTGTGGACTCAGACGAGGTTCTGCGTGGACCTCAGGGGTGTCAATCGACACTCCCTCAAAGACAACACGCTGCCGCACCGACCAGAGGAGCTCTACCAGAAGGTGGCCAAGGCCAAGTTCAAGACCACTCTGGATGCCACCAAAGCTTTCCACCAGATTCCCATGGCTACGGAAGAGGACAGGAGCAAGACGGCGTTCTGGTGGAAGAATCAGTTGTACCAGTACACCTCGATGCCTTTTGGCGCAGCTGGAGCTACTTCTGCGTTCGTAAGAATCATGGACTACGAGTTACGGCACTTGCAGCATTGCACGGTGGCGTACGTCGATGACGTAGTGGTCTACACGGATTCCACGCCTGAGCAGCATTTGAAGGACGTTGAGGATGTACTTCTTACCTTGGGGGATGCTGGCATCCGTTTGCATGCAGGCAAGAGCACCTTTGGTGCAGCCACGGTGGACTTTCTGGGCTATCGCATTGGTCACAACTCCATTGGCGCGCAAGAAGCCAAATGCAAGGCCATACAAGAGCTCCCAAGCCCTCAGGACAAGACTGGGCTCCGCTCGATCTTGGGCATGATGAACTACTATAAGGGCCTGGTGGGTGAGCCAGGGGGGCCAAACTATTCTGAGATGGCCCGCCCTCTCAATGACTTGCTCAAGAAGGAGGTCACTGACATCAAGGCAGCCTGGGGGAAGGAGCAAGACCAAGCACTCCAAGAACTTAAGGATGCTCTCTGTTCTGGGAGGTGCCTGAGGCCCATCGATTACGACAGACCTCTCATATTGTACACTGATTGGAGCACCTATGGCATTGGCGCAGTGCTGGGCCAGAAGGACGATGATGGGAAGGAATATATTTGTATGGCAATCAGCCGATCTCTGAGTAAAACGGAGAGACAGTACGCCAGCTTCAAAGGTGAGATGCTCGCAGTGGTATGGGCAGTGCGCACATTGAGGCAGTACTTGCATGGAGTCCACTTCACCTTGGTGACCGACCACTCACCGCTCACCACCCTGATGGAGAAGGCCGATCTCCAAGGGCAACATCTACGCTGGGCAATCAGCTTGCAGGAGTTCGACTTCACGGTGCAGTACCGTCCAGGAGCCAAGAACAGCAACGCTGACGTGCCGTCTCGCTACCCACTGCCGTCCACGACAGATGAGACTGGAGCAAGGCATGAGAGGGAGAAGGTGACTGCGTTTCACGCAGGCGTGGGGGAAGTTCACACGAAGGACTTCTGTGACCACTTGTGCCTTATGTTGGCTGGGGATGCTTCCCCAGGGGAGGAGGCCACGCCAGAGGTGCAGGTTGCCAACTACTGCAGAATGGCTGCCATGGAGCAGCTGGGTACAGGACCAGTGCATCGTCTGTTCGATTTGCACTACCACGAGGAATTAGAATGCCATCATGGGGACATGTTCGACACTGACTTGCCCGAGCTGGTGACCGACTCTGGGAGGCTAGCCAGAGCAGCTTGGAAGGCGCTGAGCCTGGTTAGGCCAACGCGAGGCACGCATGGTGAGGGAAGCCCTGCTGTGTACAGCAATGAGTACTTTGAAGGTGAGCGCATCCTGAAGCCCGAGAAGGTCGACACCAGGGTGCTGAGCAGCCGATTCTTCTCGCAAGCTCGGTAAGGGGCGTAACCGGTTGACCCGAGGTCCAACTGGTTTGAAGTGATTAGTGCAAATTAATTAACTGGTTGGGGTTAGTTAGTTAATAACTAAAAAATTGATTAGCTAGCTACAATTGGTTAATTACTTTTATTGCACTAGTTAATTGGTGGTTTAACTGGTTACAACCAATATTGAGTATGGGGATACAACGGCATTAAATGTTGCTCATTCGAGGTCAAACTCGACCCATTCGGATATACATATTATTTGTGTCAGATGTCATCATTACTCTCTGGCAACCTGAGATACTTACTTACTTGTGAGGTGCTTTTAAGTGAGAGTGAGAGGACAAGCTGAGGGGGGGCTGAGGGGTCAACCGGTATGTGGTGTAGACACCAAAGGCATGCACAAACGTATTTCAGAAGAGAATAACACATACATATTATTACTTTTCTAATGTTTTCTAACACACGACCCGGGGTTTTCTGGGCGATCCTCTGCGTCGTTCCGTCTCTTGTAGTGACTGGTAACGAGAGTGCAGAGCATGTGCCAGGGCAGGCTGCTATGGTGTCAAGCGGAGCCTTCACCCTTCTAAGTGCTGAGGAGAGGCCTATACTAGCTTGCTCAGTGATTTCTATGTTCTGACTCTAACACCCTATGAGTGCCATAGTGCACTTGCACATTCTACTTATGCCTCCGCCACATCAGTCGCCTCGGTCGCGCCCTTGGCATCCACCTCTGGAACAGATGACTGCCAAGGATTGTAGTTGACCGCGCACATCAAGGTTTCTTGAATGGTCTCGGACTTCATGGTCTGGGCGTCCTTGCCATGCATCTTCCCAGCACCAGAGAAAAGCCGCTCCACACCAGCCGATGATGCAGGCCGGCCGTGGAATTGGCGCCACATCATGCAGACGCGTGGGAACTTCTTCTCGTTCTCGAACCACCATTCAAGGATAGCAGTGTCCACCGGCGCCTGCTTCAGTTCCAGATACTTTTCAAGCTGCTTCACACTTTCAGTGTGAGGATCATCCTCATCATCGGCTTCCGCCTCCAAAAGGGTCGGCATGTCATCGTCGTCACTCGCATCGCCCTCGGAGTCACTGTCGCACAGTAGGGAATGCTTGCGCTTGCTACCCACGGCGGCTGAGGGAGCTGCTTGGGCTTTGGGAGTGGTGAGGGGAACGGCGTAGTGTGCCAAGTACTCCTCTCGCACCGACTGCAAGACCTTAGCCTTGTCGTAGTTCTCAGAACCCTTGAACTTGAAGCGGTTGAAGCGAGGGTCTAGCACGGTACTGATAGCCAACTTCCTGAACCTCTCGATCTTGCGCGTAGTACGCGTTGCAGCTGCATCGGTAGCTCCCTCCACCGGCTCGGCTTGCAACTCGGTGACCCACCGCTCAAAGAGGTCCGCGTGCACCTTCTGCCTCCCGACACGCACCGGCTTAGATAGCTTGTGCGCCGGCACCACCGTGTCGCCCACTTTCACAGCCTTGGTATCCTCGAGCTTGATGATGACCTTGTTCACCAACGGAAGAATCATGCCTGCACATCGCAAAAGCACACGATGTTAATGACGGCTCAAGTGGCTCGGGGCGTTAGGCTACAAGTGTCTAGGTTATTTTGAGGGGACGCTGAGCTGAGGGGAGACCGAGCTGAGGGGGGGGCTGTGATGAGGGGGGGCGCGAGCTAAGGGGAGGCTGAGCTGAGGTCGGCGAGCTGAGGGGGGCTGAAATGAGAGGGGGGAGGGGGGTTGAGATGAGGGGCAGGCTGAGCTGAGGGGGGCTGAGATGAGGGAGGGCTAAGGTGAGTTCGGCGAGCTGAGGGGGCTGAGATGAGGGGGTGAGATGAGGGACGGCTGAGCTAAGGGGGGCTGAGCTGAGGGGGCTGAGATGAGGGAGGCTGAGCTGAGGTCGGAGCTGAGGGGGTGAGATGAGGGCGGGCTGAGCTGAGGGGGCTGAGATGAGGGAGGGCCGGAGCGGAGGTCGGCAGAGCTGAGGGGGCTGAGATGAGAGGGGGTGAGATGAGGGGCGGGCTGAGCTGAGGGAGGCTGAGATGAGGGAGGGCTAAGCTGAGGTCAGCGGAGCTGAGGGGGTGCTGAGATGAGGGGGGCTGAGATGAGGGGGTGAGATGGGGACGGGCTGAGCTGAGGGGGCTGAGCTGAGGGGGGGCTGAGTTTCCCTGGCGGGTGCACACCTGCTTGAGGCTCAATGGTGGTCTCCAACTCCTTGCTGAGCACGGTCATCGATTGCATAACGGATGCACCTTGGTGGCAAACGGTCCAATCATCAAACAACATCTTGTGTTGCTTGTAGGCATCTCCCGCCCGCGCGGCATACTGGGTGTCATACAGTTGCACGGCGGGCTGGTTCGCTTCCAAATGCTTCCGAGTTCGACGTATTCCCCCCTTCTTACCGTCCACGACAACCGAAGCATTGCCACCCTCACCTCGAGGACCGCTTTGTGAAGCTGCAGTCGGAAGCTTTTTCTTTGTTCGCCCCATTATATCCAACACACTTTAGCGCGGTATATCTATATCCACGCAACGGACAGTTCTGCAGAATTTGTGAGTTGTGTTTGCGACACTGTTGACTGTACTGTAAGGTGTGTGTAAAGACGACACATGGCTTCGTGAAAACGCTCGACACTCGACTGCTGCTCATGACACTCGTGTCGTCTCGCGCGATTAAGGTGTTCCTAGCGCTGACCGCTGAGGCCGTGTCGAAAATCAGAGATCTCGATTTTTCGATTTTCCGACCGATCGCGATGGGCGACATGGGTGATTAACCGGTAATTAATAAATTTTGAGGGGGGTCAGCTCGTTACTGCCACTAAGTAGTTAATTCGATTAATAAAATTAATTAACTAGCTACAACCGGTTAGTGCGAATTAATTAACTAGCTAGGGTCAGTTAGTTAATAAAAATGGAATTGATTAACTAGCTAGTAACAATAACTGGTAGTAACTGGGTCTAACTAGTTAACTGGCCTAACTGGTTACTACGGTTAAAGCTCGGCAGGAAGGCGTGGTGTGCTACGAACCATGTGGAGGCCTATGTGCTGGGCTGGAAATGTTGCTCCGCAGTGGGATGAAGGTGGATCGCTACCTGTATCAGGACATATCCCCGAGCAGTCAGACGGTTGCCAGAGCCAGGTGTGCGGCATTGCTGAGACGATACCCTGACCTCATCTCGCCCCATGCAATAGAGCTTGGGGCTTTACCCCAAGACCTGCGCGAGACCACCAGCGCCGACTTCATACGAGCAGGAGCTCTTCAAGGACGCCAGTGGGTCATGGTATGTGGGTTCCCATGTCAGGATCTCTCCCCTGCTGGAACACTCACAGGCCTGGATGGCAGGCACAGCAAATTATTTTATGAAGTGGTCAGGCTTCTGTCCACACTCCAGCAGCTGCAGCGGCAGAGGCCTCCAGGCTATATCCTGGAAAATGTTTCTCCGTTGTCACACAGACCTGGAACCAAGATCAGGGACGAGGTGTTCCCGTACATTGCCAGCGTCATTGGTAGACCAGTGTCCTTTGATGCAGCACAAGCAGGCGCTTACGCACATCGATTGCGGGCGTATTGGAGCAATTTGTTCCAGAGCCACCAGTTTCGCTCCGTCATGAGCAAGGTGGTGAGACCAGAAGGACGAATTGTATCGTCAATCATATGCAAGGGCTGGCATCCCAGGCCAGTGATAAGGACAGACCGCGCGCCTCACTACGTGGTGAACGTGGTGGGAGAACCATTGAGGGCATTACCCACCATCATGGCGACGCAAGGGTCAAGAGCGTTCAGAAGAGCGAGGATGGGCACCGTGGTGCGCAACCAGGACGGCGAAGACGCCGAGGAAGAATCTCGAGAAGTTAACCTCGAAGAGAAGACGCGAGCCATGGGCTACAGCGCAAGTGAGCTACGCATGGCCGATGGCCTAAGCGACGTAGAATTGGCGAGCATTCTGGGCCTGGCCATGGATCGCAGAGCAATGGAACTGCTGATGGCAGTCGCAGAAGCAAGCAGGAAGGGGCTTCCTCACAGCAAGGAATCCCCAGAGGCGGAGAATTCCCCAGGACAGCCCATCGCTGTAGACAACAACTGGGCAGACCACGAGAGGTCGGACCTTCAGCAGAGGCAAGCTTTGCTGGCGGAATGGGTTGAGAATTCGAACGCATACACCCAGCAGGTGGCGAAGACCATGACCCATCGCGACTGGGAGGAGAAGCTGCGGATAATGTGCTCGCAAGGGCAGAAAGGCGCAGAAGGAATTGGAGCCCAGCGACAGAAGGCTGGAACCAAGAAGAAGAAGAAGAACGAGTGGCAGCTCTACACCATGGCGCAGTATCGTCAGAGGCATGAGAACCACTTCGTGAAGGAGGGCGCAACCCCAGCAGCGCACGTGGATGTGCCTGCTTGGAGTCCGCCTGCCAGAGAGTCAGAGATGAGGCTCCCCAGGTTGACGTGTACCACCAGATTCGAGGACCTGATGGCCAGCGTGGCCGAGCAGCAGGTAGATCGTGACAAGCATCGAGATGTACATGATGATGCATGGTGCCTCAGATGGTTGAAGTCCAATGGTAGAGTGAGGCTGCCCGAAGAGGAAGCTCGTCGAGTAAGGAGGCGAGCAGCACGACATCGATGGGACGAGGCCACGGACGAGATCTACATGGTCACTATGTCGGGCAAGGAGGTGAGAATACCCAAGCCTGCTGACCGTCTCGCGTTGGTCAAGGAATACCACTCCAGAACGGGACATTGGGGCATAAGGCGGACGCAGCATCTTTTGTGGCAGCGCCATTGGTGGGCCGATTTGAAGAAAGACGTGGAGGCTGTGGTCACTCAGTGTGAGACCTGTCAGCGTGTGAAGACTCACTATGCGAAAGAGGAGGCATGTTTGTCCCCCCTTGAGATCGTGTCGTTCATGTATCGCTGGTCGCTGGATTTGGCATGGCCTTCGAGGAGAGAGACCAAGTCTGGCAACAACCGAGTGCTTATCATGACCGAGCACTACACCAGGTTCATAGTCTGCGTGCCCATTCCCGACAAGGAGGCGAGCACCATCGCAGCGGCATTTCGCAGTCATGTCCTGGCTGTGTTTGGTGCGCCAGCAGAATGCTTGGTGGATGGAGGTAAGGAGTTTGAAGGCGAGTTCAAGCAGTTGTGCAGAGATTGCCTGATTGACCGGCGAGTCACCTCGCCAGACTCACCAGAAGGCAATGGGTTGACCGAGCGAGTGGTACGCACGATGAAGTTCTGCTTTAAGAAGCTTGCCTTGGAGAAGGGTCTCGATTACGAGTGGGATGAGCAGCTCTGGCCACTGGTGCTGAGCTATAATGCAGCACGCCAGGAGTCCACGGGGGTGGCGCCGTTCACCATGTTGTTCGCCCAAGAGGCAGTAGTGCCGCCTGATTTGAAACGGGCACCCAGCATAGATTTTGCTGTTGAGGTCGAAGATGAGAAGGATGCCAGAGTCAAGGACCTCCACCAGAGAGCACAGGTGGTGAGGCGATTGATGGTACACGCTGGTTGCAGCCTGGAGGTCGCACAGCATCGTGATACATTACATTACGAAGGGAGAAGGGGTGGGGGCTACGAGCCTAGTCCACACCAGTTTAAGGTGGGCGATTTCGTCTACATCAGGCAGAAGCCCCGCAGCGGCATGGAAGTCGCGACCAAATCCGCCATCCTGAAGCTGGTCAAGATACAGCGAGATGGTGTGGTGGTGCTTGAGGACGCCACCAAGTTAAGAGAGAAGAGCACCGTGCAGAGCATCGCGCCATGTCACCTACAGGTGAAGGATCAGTATGACTGCAGTGCAGCCGTTCCCAGTAAGCACCTAGCATGTGAAGTTTGCAGGAAGACCGATGGGGAGGCAGAGATGCTGTTGTGTGACACATGCAACAGGGGGTATCACTTGTGGTGTTTGACCCCAGCACTGGATGGAGTACCAGAAGGCGAGTGGCTATGCCCCATGTGCTCAGGCACGGGGAGGCAAGCCGCCAATGCCGAGGTGCAGACCCAGAAAGACGAGAGCTCTGGTGCCCTAGAGGACAAATTGGGCATGAAGGAGCAGCAATTGAATGAGAAGCTGTCGGAGATGCGCCTGTTGCCAGCAGACGTGGGTCCTCGTCGGGTGGTGAAGGGAGACAAGTTCCAGCCTTGGCATGCCATTTCATCGAGAGAGATGCTGTTGAAGGAGGAGGACATGTTCTTGGGCATGCCTGATCAGATTGATTGGGGAAGACAGGACAAGCTCTCCGAGGCTGTGCAGATCTTCATGCCAGGGCATTGGAATGAGGGGCAACGCACGGTGCTGAGCAAGAAATATCGGGAACAGAAGGCTATGGCAAGACATCTGAGGGATGCACCTCTTATGCCTGCGCTGGCTGAAGAAGAAGTTGAAAGACGAGGAGAGCTGAGGCACATGACTAAGGCTCAGGTGAGAGAAGCTAGCGCGCTGCAGTGGGGGCTCGAACTGGTTATCACAGTGCCCTCTGAGGTGAGGCGTTTGGCGACAGAGGTGGACTGGAAGTCCGTCAATGGCGTGTGGGACCCGTGGGCAGGCACTGGGGTCATCAGTGAGGTGATGGTAGAGCAATGGCCGCAGTTGAGATTCATGAACAATGACTGGAACTCTCAGTTGGGTTGGCCTGAGGCGCATGATGCACTTCAGCCGGGTAATTATCGCATATGGAAGGAGAAGTATGGTGTCTGTGACGCAGTGGTGACTTCGCCTTGGTTCGCAGCGCTGGATATCGCGTTCCCGTTGGCAGTAATGGCCAGTCGTGTGGTGGCATGTGTCCATGTTCCATCTTACTATTTAACAGACATGACCGAGAGCAGGGCTGCGTACTTCAGACGATTGAGTCAGACAGGACGCTTGCATGTGATTGGGCATCTGGAACATGGACCTATTGGCCGCAGGTGTATGTGGGTCTTGGTGTTCAAGAACCCGCTGGTCAGAGCCAGAATGTTACAAGGCGGAGAAGGTGAAGGCATTGGCATGTTCACTTTCAGTTTGGGCAAGTTCATGGCAGATGGTGATACGACCCAGTATGCTGAGCAAGCCCACATTTGAGTCTGTGCTACTGCACGCAGCAGCTACAGATGGGGGATGTTGGAATCTGGGCTTGCATGTAAGAGTTCAGCGTTCGATAACAGGGTATCAGAATTTTAAAAATTTTGTAGCTCTACGATCTTATGCTGTGTTGAGAATTGCTCGATCAGTTACCGGCACCAGTGGATATTAATGATGCTTATGATCAGTCGCGAGTGTTAAGTTCGTTCGATTCCGAGATTGTACCATCATATGCACGCGTTTGCGACAGCTGTAACAAACGCCGGCTTCTCATGGTACCGCGCCGGGTTTGTTCAGCTGGTGACACGCATGACAGTGGTGACAGCATGACAGGCTTTACGAAGATGACCATCTGTGAGATGCAGACTTGTCAGAGAAGATATAGTCACCATCAGGTGACCAGAGAATGATAAGACGAAGATGGCAGTGACTCCTTTGCCGCTGACGTGTCAGTCAGAATGCGGTAAACGGTAACATTGTTAGAGCTGGCATGGGATAATGACTTTCCATTGGCCAGATGAAGATTTAAGGGCTAGAACCCGTTACAGTTTTGGGAGATGTGACAGGACATTGAGATATAAGTAGACTCTGACCGAAGGTCAGGCTAGTGGACTCATTATTGTTTTGCCTTCGCAAGTACTAGGTGGCTGTTCGCGTGCCAGTGCTAGAGTGCTAAGACAGTTCTGCTCACAGCTTTTGTACACACAATAATTCGTATTATATGTGTTGGAATCTGGGCTTGCATGTAAGAGTTCAGCGTTCGATAACAGGGTATCAGAATTTTAAAAATTTTGTAGCTCTACGATCTTATGCTGTGTTGAGATGCTCGATCAGTTACCGGCACCAGTGGATATTAATGATGCTTATGATCAGTCGCGAGTGTTAAGTTCGTTCGATTCCGAGATTGTACCGTCATATGCACGCGTTTGCGACATACCCATTTTACCATGGGAAAAAATCAAATCGACGGCTTCTCAGCCGTCACGCCGGGACGATTTCCAACATCCCCGTTCCGTACCGGCTCATCGCCTTCTGACTCAGCTGAGCCTGATCATCCGTCACCAGGAAACTCGCCCCCGCCTTCAGACAATGGTGACCCACGACACCGGCGTCTAGATGTGTTACTCTGGACTTTAGAAGGAGCCTCCTTCTGGTTGAGAAATCACCTGTCCTCTTCTTCTGCAGTGACTGTCAGCCACGGCGCTGAGGCCCAATATTCTTACCGACTGCCAACCATGCCCGCAAGCGCCAGTCACTTCATAACCGACACAAATCGGATTTGGATGACTATGCGGCACATCGGAGTGGACATCCAAGACCTGGCGCAGCATGGGTCAGTGCATACCCCTGTGCGCCTGACTGAGATTGAGGACAGTGACGCTTTCACTTTGGAAGTGGAGAAAACGCAAGTGGATGAAGCGCGGCGTTGCGCGGAAAGCCGTACTGGAACTCAGCAGAGACGCCTGCCATTGTACTCATGGGTGACCATCGCGGAAAATGCCTTAGAGTCCGAGTTGACAGAATTTGACCCCCTTGGACTCCAAATTTGGGCAGCATTTTCATCCTCCGAGGCGTACCTGTTTCGAGGAATGGCTGCCGGCAACCAACCAACTCCCGCCACGGTACCGGCGAGACTGGGCGTCAACCGGTTTCCCTCTGGTGTTCCCAGCGCAGAAGAGTACAGATCGCCTGGAAATTCCTTGCCAGCGGCCCCTGGACTCCTGCCGGTGGACCAGCGCCTTTCTCAATTTCCAGGGCACCACGATCTTATGGGAGTGGCTTCCCCAAGCGATGTCTACTGAGAATCCAAGACAGTGGCTGATGTGCTCAAGCTGATCAGAGACATTCCTATGTACCCCTCCTCCGCTGAACTAATCACCACTGACGCCGATATTGCCGCGCTTCCACCTTTTTCTGAAGCGCTGGTCAATTTTCTGTCAATGGGCGTAGTCACCTTCGCCCTGGGTCGCATGAGTGCTTATCGCCTAGACCTGACCATGATCACCATGCCGGAGATCTTGAAGGAAGTGGCGCAACGCAAACTACAGCCGCGATCCCTGACTTTTCTCAAGCAAGGTGGTATGTTGAACTCGGAGGCCTGGAACCGGCGTTACGCCACTTTGGCGCCTTTCCTGGCCGACGTAGCCATGAGCGTACTGGATGACATCGCGCTGGTAGGACTAGCGGGGACCGTGATGCGCATGGCGCAGCGACGAGAAGAGACTGCGCGTTTGTTCGCCACTCGTCTGGTATCCTGGCACGAGGTAGTGCAGTTATTGGCAGACGCCATGCCCAACTGCCACGCCATCAGTCAGCAGCAGCTATTATATCAGTTCCGGTCTGGACTGCGACTGAAGCAAGCTGTGATGGATCGCCTTATTGAGGATCGGTTGGATCTGCAAAGTCCAGCGGATTGGGAGAGCAATCATCCCGGATCCACCGCGCTGCAGCATATCATCACTGTGGCCACCAAATTGGAGCGCAGTGAAGCTCTGACTGCAGCGAGCCGAACCTCTCCCGCCTCTGCACCTGCGAACCGAAGTCCTGCCTGGAGGAATGGTCGCTCGTCCTCAAGACTTAACGCCGTGCAGGACGCTGGGGAGGAAGGCGCTACTGACCTCGACCCCGCAGACCTTAGGGTGCAACACGCCGTGCCGCCCAGCCCGGCGGGATTGACCAGGCCGCCACGCCGATGCTACGTCTGCAACTCTGACTCCCATTTATGGGCTAACTGTCCCGACGAGGCCAAGAAACGAGCCTGGATCGCTGACGCCCCAGCTCGTTTGGCACGCCGCCGCGCTGCGAATGAATCTCATATCGCAGCGCTGGAGACAGAATGGGAGGATTTGGAAGATGAAGCAGAAGCGTTGGAGTATTTTCAGAACGAGGAATCGGCCGCAGCGTCCTCCTCGGGTCAGCAATCTGCGGAGGAGGAGGACTGAGTGT
>LGRX02006647.1:0-14227 GCA_001247695.2 Cymbomonas tetramitiformis
CGCCGGGCTGGGGTGCAGGGCGACGCCATCTTGTTCAGGATCATGCACCTGCTGGGAGCGCCGCTGCCTGCATATGCGCGCATGGGGGGCCGGCTACACCATGCACCCCTACCCCTTACCAACCCTCGTGTGGAGACCTGGGTCCTCATGGTCGACCGCGAGGTCATGGATATGGCAATGGGGGACCCGGCCGCGGCCAATGTGCGGTCTACCAGCATGGGGCAGCCAGTGTGGGAGTGGATCCCTGCTACTGCGCGGGAGTCGGAGATGCAGAACTTCGATCAGGACGGGCTCGCCGCGTGGTCGGAGGTCAGCAACTCCGATTGGTACCGGAGCATGAGCGTGGTGGCCGCGCAACCATCCACACCCCTGCCCTTCCATACACCTCTCCCACTCCCCGCACCACCATCAGCCCCTACATTACCGCCCACTCCGACCGCAGTCCCCACAAATCCCACGCCTGCGCCTCCGCCCGCGCATGCCCCGGGACCACCACCTCCTGCCCGTTTTCCCCATTCCGCCGCCGCAAACCCCGTTCACTCTGCCGCTGCCGCGAACCCCGTTCACTCTGCCGCCGCTGCGAACCCCGTGCTCTCTCCCAGCGCCACCCCCTTTGTTCCAGGCATCGTCCGTCTGCCGCAGGGCACTAACCTGCGAGCATCTCCAGACGAGGTCCGCCTGGAGCACAAGACCAAAGAGATGGTGCTAAAGCTGGTCAAGAGCGTCACCAGGTTCCCCCGCTCCGCGTCCGACACAAAATCGGCCGACAAGGAGGGCCTCCTGACGCAGTTGGAGCACTACTCTCACATGGTGCGGAAGGTGTTCCAGGAGGCCATCGTGATCGAAGCACTGACCACTCCCAGTTGTACACCATCAGTATCAGAGTACCAGGCGAGTGTGTCAAGCCTTCTTTGGAGCTTCAAGGAGTACACTCTTCAAGACCAGCAGAGAAAGTTCTTGGAGCGCGCGGCGGGGACCTTTGGGTCCGAGCAAGCTTGGCACCAACGCTACGGGGAGCTGGACGTGTTCTTCAGCGATCTGGCGGTGTGCTCTCTGACGCAGGCCTACCTGGAGAACGCACACGGCGAGGCCATTGCCTTGAAGCAGGCGGTGAACGAGACCGCGGCGGAGTATTTCTCGCGACTGGAGACCCGCATGGCCTCCGTCAACTTCTTGGCCGGCAGAGTCCCAAATTGCGTGGAGATGACCAACTTGTCGATGCTCTCTACGTACCGCCGGGGGCTGAAATATGCACTCAAGGTGATGCGGCGCCTGAGAGCCATCCACTTGGATGTCTCCAAACCAGAAGAGTGGGAGAGGAAGGCCGTCGCTGACGACATCCCAGGCACCCACAACGCCTTGTTGAAGATTCGGGAAGTTGCTGAGGAGGTGGAGAGTGACATTGACACGGAGGCGGCTCAGAGGCGCTCTCAAGACCGTCCTCCCCGTGCTGTTTCCTTCGCTAACTCACCACCTCGCACCCCCTTCTACAGGCGTTCCCCCTCTTCGAGCCGCCCAGCTCTTGCCATGCTGGAGAACGGGCCTGCCACCACCGTCGCCGCGGCAGTGACTCCTTTGCCACCACCACCTGGCCTCTCCCGCCCTGACTGATGCTCCGAAAGTCCGCCGGTGCTTCGCCTGCGGCTCTGCGGAGCACATCGTCCGTAACTGTACGGACGAGGCTAAGCTCAAGGAGTGGAGGGCCAATGCACCCGCTCGACTGGCGAACTCCCCTGGGTTTGTAGCCGCCGTCGTTTGGGCCATCGAGCAGCAGGAGGACATCTCCTCGGTAGATGGCGTCCCAGAAGAGTTCTCCGAGGAGGTCCTGGCTCTTGCTACCTGTGAGGACGAGCAGAGCTACCAGACCCTGGCGGCCCTTGCGGGCATCGAGCTTGTGGAGGGTGACGGCCTTCCCCCGGTGGAGAGCGATGAATGACTGGCCGGCGGCCAGCCCCAGACCCTGCCCTTCGGGGAAGTGAGGTCTTGCCCTGATGATCAGACCCTCTCCGCCCTGGAGAAGCGGTCAGAGCCAGTGGAACCCCGACGCGCCCGAGGACGCAGAGACCCTTGGGGCCAACGTCCCCACCCCAAGAGTGTGGCCTTCACCTCTGGGACCCGCTTGCGACGCACCTACCGCTCAGCTGGTGCCCCATCGCCGCCGAGGGATGACTTGTCCAGCCACCCTCTCGCAGGAAGCACCCCCTTCGATGAGCCGTCGCTACCTCTTGATGACGGCCCCGCCCGCTTATACACAAGCGAGGATCGAGGGTCGGAGGGGACGGCGAGTTCCCCGGCACAGACCCCCCATTATGGGCAACAACCGCGGAGAGCCCCGCGACCTTCGCCCCCGACCGCGTGTTGTCCTGCCGCTGCCCATCTATCAGTCCAACCTCGCGGACCCACGGAAAAGGCTAACTGCGTGGCACTGGAAGAGAGATCTGTACTCCCTCCCCCTCGAAGTCGCCATGCAGAAGGTCCGCAGAGCTCTGCGCAAGTCCCCAGAGGCTGCCAAGGACCTGGTGGATAAAATGTCGGAGCGCGTCCGCAGCCACGTACACTCTGGGAGTCGATCGCCAAAGGAGCGCGTGAACCGCGCCAACCAGCTGGCAGAGAGGATACGCATTGCCCGCGAACCCCAAGATCGCAAGGAGGGCCATCAGCGCATAGCATTGTGGCACCTCCTTTCACACGACGGTCGCCAGCAAGTCCCCGAATCCTCTAACACTAGCTCCCATGACCTCTACGCGGCTTGGAGAGAGCTGTCGCCTGCCGAGCAGCAAAAGGCAATCGCCACTTCGAGTCCAGACTCTTCCCCAGGTAGCAGGCTGTGGGAAAAGGAGGGCGCACGAAGAGCAGCAGCGAGGTCTTCGACATCCCTCTGCACCCTGGACACTGAAGTGGGCACGATACCTGGGACAGCGGGAGATGTGGGTTTACCCGGCGCCTGGTGCAGTCTGCACGCAGTACACCAGTACAAGATGAGGAAGCTGGGTCCCAGCCCCTTGGGAGCATCCCCTCCATCACCCTCGCTGGCCGAGCCCACAACAGAGACTACATCTTCGCACCATGATAACGCGCCGGCCACTCCGGGAGGAAACCCCGAAGGTTCATCCTACTGCTCAGAGGCGGAGGAGACCTCCGCACCCAGTTCGCTTTGCTTCACCCAGCAGATGACCACCGTCAGAACGCATGAAGCGGATGAGGCGCCACCCTGTCTCGACAGCCACCCCATCGCTGAAGACCCTGAGGTGATGGAAGAGGAGTCCTCGGTCAATTCGCTCTGCTTCACCCAGCAGATGGCAGCAGCTGGGACCCCTCAGACGAGAACTGACCACCAGAGCTCCCACCAGCTCGCCCACAACTCCCCTGCTGGCAGCCCTCAGCATGACGAGGACCCTCTCACCCATGGCAGTCTCACCAATAGTGTCGCTACCCATGTGAGCCCCACAACAAGCGGCACTACCCACGTGAGCCCCACAGTAAGCGGCACTACCCATGTTAGCCCTACCACCAGTGGCACTACACATGTGAGCCCTACTACCAGTGACACCACCCATGTGAGCCCTACCACCAGCGACACCACTCATGTCAGCCCCACCTCGAGCGAATGCACCTCAGCGGGCACCCTGCTGACGGCGAGTGCAGACAACCTCGTCAGTCATCCGACTGAAGATGTTGATTTGCTGGATGAGGAGTTCTACGCCGCGTGTAGGCAAACGTTGGAAGAATGCCGCGAGGCCTCGGACAACCTCCTCCCCAACCTCAAGTGCAAAAGCATACGCACAGATGGGGGAGTTCGGTGGAAGACCGACATCGAGGGTACCCTTGCAGCGGCACATGACGAAGAAGGACCGCTACTGCTGGTATTCTACGCAACCCTCAGAGGGCACACGGTCAAGGTGCTGATTGACTCGGGAGCCTCTGACAACTTCATCTCGGAGCAGAGCGCTAAGCGATGTGGCCTCACAACACGAGCCGGCTCCGAGATGCGAGTCACCCTGGCGGATGGATCTGTGAAGATCACTGGCGCCACCGCGTACGCCAAGTTTAACACGCACACCACCACGGGCACCTATACGGAGAACGCCCTTGCCCTCCGGATCCTACCACTGGGCATACAGGTGGATGTTATCCTCGGCGGAAGGTGGCTGCGCAGTCACTCTCCTGTCACTCTGGGTTATGAAGGGAATGGCTCCGTCTCCTTCCTCAGGAAGTCCCGCAGTGGCAAGATTGGGGATCGCGTCACCATCACAGGCTGTTCTCCTGGGAAAGCATCTGGGGACAGGTCTCCGAAGGGCACGGCCTGCGCGGGATTGGTAGATGAGGTGTTCCTAACCCCTGCCCAGCTGAAGAAGTACCTGGTGTACGCGGAGACGCAGAAGCTACGCGGCAATGACGACCCGGAGATACAGCCCGCCTGGCTCATGGTGGCCGAGAAGTCCCCCGACGATACTGCTTCTGCCTTTGCGGCCACGGCTATCGACTCTGAGAACGCCGAACCCGCTGCGGATACTGAAGATGCAGAAGTGAGCCCTGAGTGGACCCTCAAGTTTCAGGACTTCTGGGGTGAGGAGTACAAGAAGGAGATGACGACTGCCCTACCGAACATCGATGGACTCAGACATGACCCCCAAGATGAAGCCAACATTAACCTGGACCCTGAGCTGAGCAAGAAGGGACCTCCCTGCCAGCGCATCTACAAGAAGTCCGCAGAGGAACTCCGCCAACTTCGAGAACGCGTGGAGACTCTGATGTCCAAGGGCTACATCCGACCCTCTTCCAGCCCTTATGCAGCTCCCTGTTTGATGGTCCCTAAACCCGGGAACCCCAAGGAGCTGCGACTGGTGATCGATTACCGGCTCCTCAACCGCCAGACAGTTAAGGACAAGTATCCTCTCCCGGACATCCAGATGATGTTCGACGAGATGCAGGGTGCGAAGTTCTTCTCTTCGTTCGACGCGGTGGATGGCTTCTGGCAAGTACCGATGGCACAAGGAGATGTCGAGAAGACCGCCTTCACCACCCAGATGGGGTCATATGAGTGGTTGGTCATGCCGCAGGGGCTGCAGAATTCACCATCTCAGTACCAGCGACGGATGCAGCGGGCCTTGGGCCATCTCCCATTTGTCCGGATCTTCATCGATGATGTGGTCGTCTTCAGCAACACCGCTGCAGAGCACTACGAGCACGTCAAACAACTGCTCCTGACATGCAGGGAGAAGGGCGTCTTCCTCAAGAGGTCCAAGTGCCAACTGTTGAAGAAATCCTTGCGGTTCCTTGGCCACTGTATCTCCGCAGATGGCTGCAGACCCCAACACGACAAGGTGGCTGCAGTGAGGGACTGGCCCGAGCTGGAAACGGTTACCCACGTCAGGCAGTTCTTGGGCCTGGCGGGGTATTACCGCAGGTTCATTCACTGCTTCTCCGAGATCGCTCAGCCCCTCACCCGGTTGACCAAGTCGGACGTACCCTGGGAGTGGGGTCCCATGCAGCAGTGGGCCTTCGAGGAGCTGAAGAAGGCCCTCACATCAGCGCCAGTGCTTGCCTTGCCCAACATCAAGGGTGCCGCAGACGGCACAGCGCCTTTCGTGGTGCAGACGGATGCTAGCGGCATCGCTCTTGGGGGAGTACTGATGCAAGACAATGGAGATGGTCTTGGGCTGCGCGTGATAGCATACGAGAGCCGCCAGTTCTCAGCCGCCGAGCAGAATTATCACACCGGCGAGCGTGAGCTGGGTGCTCTACACCATTGTACCACCGTCACCTGGCGGCATTACCTCATCTTCACCAACTTCCGCATCCAGGGTGATCACCGCCCCCTTGAATGGCTGATGGAACCTGGCAGAGAGCTCAGCCGCAGACAGGCACGCTGGTACATGGATCTGGTGGAGGTGGGAGTCCCGAGAATGGAGTACATCAAGGGAGCGCTGCTGCTGGTACCAGACGCTCTGTCCAGAAGACCCGACTTCAAAGACAAGGACGTTCGCGAGGGGTTGAAGGAGGCAGGAGTGATCGACCCCACCTCAGACCTGCCGAAAGACCCGCTGGCAACGCTGGAGTCTGAATGCTTCTCCAGCTCACCACCCGCGGCTCATCCCCACTGGGCCCAGACGGTTGACTGTTGGCTCTCAGCAGTGGAAACCCTCTCCGTGGCGGAACAGGCCATGGACATGGGGGAGACCATTGCTCTCGTTAACCCGAAGCTCTATAAGGGAATGAAGGAGGACCACCTCGACTTCGACATGCCTGACTGGCCTGAAGCTGATAGCGCGAAGCCGACAGAAGCTCCACACCAACCCCCTGACAGAGCTCCATCTCAGATAAGGATAACGAGGGGCATGTCACGCGCTGGAAGAGCTTCTACGACCCCAGCGCCTCCACAGTTGGCGTCACCGAAGACGCGAACGCCTACATCACGAGCTGACGCATCGGAGGCGCCCACTGAGAAGGTGCCAGTGAGCTCACCACCCCCGCAGCAGGCGCCCCAGCAGTCAGCTCCATCCCCGGTCCATCACCCGCAAAAACGGCAGACTCCCCCCGAAGACTCACAGAATTGGCGTGTCCGAGCAGAGTACTCCTCGAAGTACGCCGAGAAGTTTGGACCCTTCGATGTGGACGCCTGTTGTGACTTTGGCGGCCGCAACAGACAGGCGGATAGATTCTGGACAGACTGCCTTTCAGAGAAATGGAGGGGCCTTCGGGTTTGGTGTAACCCTCCATATAACTCCAAACACATTACGGTGGAGGCGATTTTGAACAAGTATATCGCAGAATGGAAGGCAGACCCAGAAAACACCTCAGCAGTCTTCGTTCTACCAGATCACCAGTCCAAACTCCCCGCGTGGCGCAAACTTTTCAGAAAGGCCAATATGCAGATCGTGGAGGTCATCCCTACTCACGATGATAAGGGCGAGCCCAATCAGTTCTTCGAGAACCCAGATGGAAAGGCCTTCGACCTTCGTTGGCCTGTTCTGATAGTACACGCCCCTCCCGCCAAACCACAGCCAGCACGCGTGAGGCACCCGCGAACGGCCCCCGCTGTGATAAGGACAGGTGAGGCAGCAGCCTTCAGAGACGCAACCTCCCAGCAGTCGGACTCAAAGTTCCTGCGTGCGTTGAAAGCGGAGTACACCCGAGAGGGGACACTTCGTTCGCTGCGGGAGAAAGTGAAGGCGGCACCACACCAATGCCTACAGGACTTCAGGCTGGTGGGTGAAGTGGTTTGGAGGACCGCAGCAGGGAGATATCAGCTGGTGCTGGGGGAGGACTCTCCACTTCGAGAAGTAGTGATTCGCCATGCTCATGAGTCATTGTCCTCGGGCCATACTGGGCGAGACAAGACTCTGGAGAGGGTGCTGCGACGCTTCTATTGGCGTGGTGCCGCGGAAGATGTGGGCACCTGGGTTGCATCCTGCGCAGTGTGCCAATCAGTGAGGCCGCGGGGAACTTACCCGGATGGGTTGCTAAACCCTCACAGCATCCCGAACAGGCCATGGCAGGATGTCGCGGTGGACTTCGTCACCGGCCTGCCGGTATCAGAGAGGGGCAATGATGCTTTCGTGGCCTTCACCTGCAAGCTGACGAAGATGGTCCACGTTGTGCCGATGAACTTCGGCGACAGCTCCGCAGCTGTGGTGGCCAGAATCTACTTTGACTCGGTGTGGCGCTTACATGGCGCGCCTATGAAGATTGTCTCTGATCGTGACCCGCGGTTTCAAGATGCTTTCTGGCAGGAACTCATGAGACTGATGGGTGTGAAAGTGGCTCGTACCACGCCGTACAACCCTCGGTCTGACGGCCAGGCGGAACACAGCAACAGGGTTATTGAGGACATGCTCAGGTCCTTTGTAGACGCCAATGTGGAGGTGGACTGGGATCTGTTCACCACTAACGTGGAGTTCGCGATCAATGACTCCAGGAGTGAATCTACTGGCTTCACGCCGTTTGAGCTGGTGTTCGGGTTCTCGCCGCTGTCGCAGTTGGACCTTTTCCTGGAGGCCGCACAGTCCACCGCTGGACGACGAACTGGGGGAGTAGGCACCGCACACGAAGTGGGTGTGAAATTTTCGTCGCAGCTGCGGGACGCCAGACAGCGGTTAGAGCTGGCTCAACAGCGACAGCGCGAACAGTTTGATCGCAGACACGGGCAGCGGGAGTATGCTGTTGGAGATCTGGTCTGGATAGAGGCGAAACACCTTACGGAGAAGGTGATGGATCGCTCCATCTGTAGGAAACTGACCAAGCGCTGGCATGGACCGGTTCCTGTGACCGAACGCTTCTTCAGCGATATACAGATGACCATGCCCGAGGCCGACAGAGGAGCTCCAGTAGCCTACCGCCTACGCCTCCCTCCTCACTGGCGGATTCACGACGTGTTCGCTCAACATCGCCTCAAACCGTACACCAGCTGTCAAGATGCTTTTGCCGCACGCGATCACCTAGCAGTACCTGAAGAGGTGGTAGTGGACGGTCAGAAGGAAGCACACGTTGAGCGTATCCTCGCACGTCGAGTGCGGTCTGTTCGAGGAAAGGAGGTGGAAGAGTGGAAGGTTCGCTGGACTGGCTACTCCAAAGCTCACGACCAATGGAGGACGCGTGACAAACTTGAACGCGGAAGTCCACTTCAACAACTTCGTGAATTCGAGCAAGCGAGACTGCACATGGAAGCGCAAGTCCGCGACGAAGCCACTCGGCGACGCGAGCAGCGTGGCCGCCACTCCGCTCAAGCCGGAATGACACTGGCCCACCTCATCACCAATCCCTGCGATGAACTGGACCAGCTCGAACAGATGGAAGATGATATCCCCCTGCCGTGGGAACGCCAAGAGCGCGTGAAAGATGGGTCGTTGGCACTGGTGACAGAGCTGCTGGCAATACAGGCAAAAACAACCCGCACGCCCAGGATTCTCGTACTTTTCAGCGGTACTGGCTCAGTAGAGAGGGAATTCCTAAATTGCTTCCCCTCCGCCTCAGTGGTGACCCTCGACTCCGGGCATATCTGGCAACCCACTCATGTGTGTGACATCCTGCAATGGGACTACAGACAATACCCGCCTGGGTTCTTCGATGTTATTTGGGCAAGTCCCCCCTGCAGGCAGTACAGTCAAGCGCGCACCACTGGTGGACCCCCTGACCTTCCCCAGGCTGACAAAATCGTACGACGAGCATTGCAGATCATTGACTACCTAGAGCCAAAACATTGGTTCAAGGAAAACCCCAGAGGTCGCTTCCCTAACGCGCTACGGCTTCGCCCTATGATGCGCCAGCTTCCCCCACCGCTGGTGTGTACCTACTGCATGTACGGTACGCAGTACATGAAACCCACCTGCATATGGACGAACTCAGCACCACCCTCGCCCCTGCTACGCTGTACTACTTCAACACCGTGTGCGTGCAGATGGGCAACCGGTGCTCATCCAGAGACTGCTCAGCTTGGACCTCACCCGCAGCAGACTGGAGCAGGTCGATCTGCGAGTGTATATCCCGTGCCAGCACTTCTGCTACGACAACTTTTCCGACATTTACGCCTCCGCGACACTGAAGACCCGCTTTAGATTCCAAGTGGCACCCTTCTTCTTGAAAGTGGTGCCCTGGTAGCGGCAGGCAAACTATGCTCGAAGAGGAACCAGAGAACCTAAGAACTGGAAACAGCAAGGAACCAGAGAACCTAAGAACTGGAACTTAGATGGGTACCTTAGCGGAGTGATCCCAGGAGGTAGACCACTCCTAAGGGGGGGAGAGTTGTGCCCGGAGGCACAGCGTGAGCCGATATGTCTATGTGTCCGTATGTGTGTCATCGGGGGTAATCTGGGATTGGCACGATGACAGTGAAATTGGGCTTGAAATCACGATGAGAATGAATACCAGATGTCCGGGGTATGACAGTATGACACTATGACACTATGACAGTATGACAGTATGACACTATAGTAGTATGACAGTACTGTGGGGGGTGTCATCGTGGAACTCAGTCAGACCCTCGAAGAATGGTCAGATTCGCATCGGGGTTGAAAAGACAATGAAATCGAATATCAGATATTAAGGTTATGACAGTATGACAGTATGACGCTATGACAGTATGACAGTATGACAGTACAGTAGTATGACAGTACTGTGGGGCAGTCATCGTGTCAGCCTGTTGGCATAACATCTGAATCGAGAATGACGAATCGGAATTAGAAATGAGATCGGATCGGGAACTGAACGTTGAGCCGAAGTGTGACATCGGCTCTCGAGTGGTTGACCCTGCAACCTGAGTGACGAGTGAATAAGTAGAGCACTTGAGAAGTGTTTAGCCTTCAGAACTCGGAACCGAATTATCGTTTGTACCTCAATGTGGCCCTGATCCAGTATATTATAAAAATCCGAATTGTGTACCTTTGCACGTTCAATCAAAAACATATCTCCGAGCATCTGTCGTCGTGCCCCTGGCACAGGCTTGGAGCCCCATGGATCCGCCGATTTCGAAGGGGGGCTAGGGCAGGATATCTCTATGACGGTCCATCCCCCAGAATTGGTGGGACGAAAGGTAGGGTGCAGTTGGCGTGCTGTAGCGGCGTGTAGCTCGATGGCCAAGGCAAGATGCATGGTGGGGATGACGAAGGACATCAGGTGGGATGTGGGACTACCGCGCCTTGCCACATGAAGGCTCGGCACACCCCTAATTCGAGTGCAAAAGGTTGTTGATGTAGACTGTGGTAGGTGGGGGCATTGGAGGGGGTGTGGCCCGAGCATGGTTGCGCTGACGGAGCAGGGCGTAGCGAGCGAACCGCTTCGATTCGTGCGGCGCGCGAGGTGTCCCAACACACTAGAAGAGTGGCGAAATAATACTTTTGGGGTGGTTGGCGGGGGGGCAGGGTGGGGAGGTTCGAAATGCAGGCCGGCTCTCAGGGTTCGGGTCTTACGCGTAC
Source organism: Cymbomonas tetramitiformis (assembly GCA_001247695.2). Classification (NCBI taxonomy): domain Eukaryota; kingdom Viridiplantae; phylum Chlorophyta; class Pyramimonadophyceae; order Pyramimonadales; family Pyramimonadaceae; genus Cymbomonas; species Cymbomonas tetramitiformis. Next base: position 10,911 of record LGRX02006647.1, read on the forward strand.
GTGGGTCGCAAGGCTGAAAAAAACCGGACCGTCATAGAGATATGGCCAATGAATCCAAACTCGGTCTCGTGGTGCCATGTGCATCGAAAACAATGTAACACATGCCCTGAAGGGTCACTCGACCGCTGGGGTGGCTTGGAGCCCCATGGATCCGCCGATTTCGAAGGGGGGCTAGGGCAGGATATCTCTATGACGGTCCACCCCCCAGAATTGGTGGGACGAAAGGTAGGGTGCAGTTGGCGTGTTGTAGCGGCGTGTAGCTCGATGGCCAAGGCAAGATGCATGGTGGGGATGACGAAGGACATCAGGTGGGATGTGGGACTACAGTAATCACTCGGTAATAAGAAAACCGGAGATTTGGGACCAGCCAGCAATATTCGCCAACTTGGATACCCCCCACCCTCCCCCGCCGGCGCCAACGTCCTATGAAAAATCGTAAGAATAGTGGGTCATTTTGTTTCAATCAGCCAGCAATTTTCTTAAATTTTCAGTGATAAACCCGTGAAAATGCGACATTACAAAAAAAGAAATTCCGCCTGCGGCGCACCAATAAGAAATATGGCGCCAGTGCCCATATTTCGTATCACCCCATATTTCATAGCTCAAAAAAGCCAGCCAGCAATATTCACCAAATCGGTACCCTCTCAAAGAAAGTCGGCTACTTTCTTATTGGCGGGTTTTCTTATTACTGAGTGATTACTGTATACCGTGACTTGGCTAATTCCTTGGCTCGGGCTGACCAGCGGCAGGGCGTGTCTCTCTTGACTATTCAGGCTCGTGTGCGGGAGCAGTTCCGCCACGGCCTGAAAGTCTCTGACACCCGTGTTTCTGCTCTGTCATTCGGCGATGGCGCGTCTGACCTAGCTGCGGCGTTGTCCAGTCTGCAGAAGCAGCTGGAGCGCATGCAGCAGGACATTCGTGACCTAAAGCGGCAGAAGCGGGAAGGGGCACCGCCTGCGGGCAAGCACCTTACCCGCTCTCCTGCTAAGCATCATCGTGCTGGTGTTAAGCCACTTGGCACCGCTCCTCCTGTCTCATTTGACAAGAAGAGTGGTGCCTTCGTGCCCCACTGCAGAAATGCGGAGTGTGCACAAAGTGGCTTGAAGCACTGGCATGCTGAATGCCCCAACGGCGGTCCTCACTCTGCCCACTATTGTGGTGCAGTTGAGGACTATGAGACTGACTGCCTGGCTGTTCGTTTCCAGCGTTTCTATGACGCTGGGGATGAACATGCCTTCGAGTCGCTCTGCACGATGGAGGGTCGCCCAGAGGTGGTCGAGCTGTCGGCGTGTTCTTTTGTGACGGCTGAGCCCACATCTCTGCGGCACTTTCAGGATGCGGCGGCTTCCGCTCAGGATGCGGCAGCTGACAATGACGGCATGGCTCAGTTTGGTCTGGCCACGTTCCACTCGGGTGCACGGGGCTCGATTCCGCCACCGCCTCCGGTTCGGCATCCCTCTGCGCTCGTGGCTGGTGGCGTGCCTGCGGCTCATGACCCGCCAGTGGTTATCCCTGGCTCTCTCGGCTTGCCTGGCTCTGTCCCGTCACTCCAGCTCGGCGACTCTGCACCGGCTCCGCTGTTTGCTGGCATGAGAATTGAGGCTTCTGACATTGGCTCTGAGGTCTCTGACAATGACCAAGGCTCTATCTGACAATGACTCTGACGGCGGGCAGCAAGTGGCTTTTGGCTCCTTCGGCACTCTTGAGCATGACTCTGACGGGGGAGCATTGCCAGCGGCCGGTGGCAGTCTGACTCCGGTGTACCGTCCGCGGACTCCGCCGAGCTTTCTCCGATGTGCATTAATGTCCTCTGTGCTTTGTTGCTCCTTGTTGGCCAGCGCTACGGCATCTCTGGTTACCGTGGGCGGTGGTGACAGGGGCCTGGTTGAGTCCGGAGCCACCGTCCGTCGGTTTGCTGGAGATTTCTCTGCTTCGATTCCACCACTTGGTGCTGCAGGCATCCGTGATTGGCCGCCAGATGATGGAGTTCTTCTGTGTTCATCTTCAACGCTCGAACCGCCGTGGAAATCTACTTGTTTAAGTTCTTCGGTATTTTTGGAGTCTTTGCAGTCTTCATTTACTTTACATTCTGCTGTGGATCCGCCTTGCCCGCTTGGGTCTGGTGGTGCTCAAGTTGCAACAGACAGCTTACAATTCACTTCGGGATTCTTCCGTGCTTGCATCCCGACCGCTGAACTCGGCTCTGCTGACCAGCCTCAAAGTGGCTGAGTTTACTTCAATTGTCCTGGCAGCTTGATTAGCTTTAGCCCAGTAGTGGGATGACCGGGTCAAGACCCCGGCACCCAGCTAGAAGTGATCGGTTTCCACCGAAGTGAATGTTAGGTGTTTGTTTATTATCTCGTGGCTGTATTATGCTGTACCTGCTTTGCTAGGCAGTCACACCCACGGGTGGTGTGCTGGACTTCGGGTTTAGGCTTAGTTATTATGGGCTCTGACTAGCCCCTAGCCTGACCCTGCTTCTGTATCGTGTCCGTGACATCCTAGCACTGTACTGTACAGTAGTACAGTACAGTAGTACAGTCATTGTTTCATTGTCTGGGTTTCCGAGAGCATAAAGCCTCGGCCAGACACTAGTTATGTGATTATCAGTTTGATGCTCAGCGAGCTTAGCCGGACAACGGATCTGTCTTTCTCGCATTTTTCACCTTCCACCTCCCTGGCTCCTCTTCATTGACGCATGCGCTCTGGTGGTGCCACCCGCCGTTGCCCCACACCGCGTGGGCGTTGGTTGACCTCGTCCTGGCGGCGCTCGTCTTGTTCCGCAATCGAGAACGCCGCCGCCATCCACCCTCGAGAGCTGGAGCCTAGTGTCGGCGGTCGGCCTGCGGGAGTAGTTATCCCCGCAGCACATGCATGGGCATAAGCCCCTAGAGCACGCATCTATCTAGAGACCAACGCAGGCGGAGCCACCGCTAGTTGGGTTGGAAAGACCCCATGGGTCTCACATGATGTATGTTTCCTTAGGGTTTTGCCTTCGTGCCTGCCGTAGGATGTTAGGCCTAGCCGGGCAAGTTGACATCGTGGCACCTCACACCTTCGGGGTGAGGTGGTGTCATGGAGAGACTGACTTTCGCCCCCCCCATAAATTGGGGGTGACTGTCTCTTCCTGTGTCACCCCTCGCCGTGTAGTGTCACTTGCATCTTGCCAGCCTGTCTGTCTGTCCCTCAGATAGACAATAAAACACTATCCGGTATTTTATTATCTACCTTAGCCCACTACCGGAAGGCCGAACGTAGTCCGTTTCCGCCCCTGCAGTTATATATATATATATATTCATATATATCTCTTTCTTCAT